>VWZI01004364.1:14284-48861 GCA_013396835.1 Psilopogon haemacephalus
TGGGGGCGGGGGGTGGGGGTGTGATATGGGAATGGGGACAGAAAAATGAAACCCAGCATGTGTTTATTTATTTACTGATTTCATAGTGACTTTACAGAACTTCAAATTTCTCCCTCCTCTTACCTGAAAATTCTGTATTTCAGACATTTTCTGTTAAAATGCAGAGCGACTACTTGTGCAGAAAAACATCAGCGGTTCTTCAGCTAAATTATATGATCTGGCAGAGGAAGAGTTTGTATTTGCTGTTTGATTTTACAGCGGAGGAGGTTTATGTGGGCACACCTTACCATGAAGCTGCCTGTCCAATATGGCAGAGCAGCACCACCTGGGACAAAGCCAACCCAACACTAACAACTGAGAGGTCAGAGCATCCCCAAACTGTGATCTGGAGCACTTAGATGTGGGAAAGCTGCTGCATTTACACCTCAGGGGTTTGAGGTTGGAACACATGTGCTGAACTTTTAAAAGTCTGTGTGAAAAAACAGTTACATTTTGCTGACATGGCAGGACTAGAATTGACCTTTTCCTCTTGACGTCCTGCTATGAACAGGGCTTTGACATTATTTTGTGGCACCTCTTCCTTCTGTTGAATAAACTAACATGATAGCTTCGGGATTCAGAGGATGCATGTGCTTGGCATGAAAAAAATTATGTAAATCCTGTTGTGACAAAGTTAATGCAAAGCTAATGGGGTAAATGAGCCAAAGCAAGCCTTGCCTTTGTAGTTTGTTCTGATTTTCCCTTTCCCCCTTTTTCCCTTCCCCTGAAGCACTGTACTCCAGCATCAATGAAGTTTGAGGACTGTACTAATGACGTACAGTATACATGCTCTAAAATTCTGCTATTTATGTGGATGCTGACCTGTACTGCTGCTTCAGCTTGAAAGCTCACTGGGAATGTTTTGGAGACTTTTAGTATCTCCAAAAATCCTTTTGGAAAGCAAGCAAATGACTCGGGGTCTGGACACTGAAATTTTACCTTGGCAAAGTATTTATCACTTACTCTGACAAACATTTTGTCACAAAGAGCTGGACTATAAAGAAGGCATTTGGCTCTGGAATAATTTTAGACGAAGTTTAGGACCAGTCTAGGCTGTAGGTTTGTGTTACAACAGGCCTAAATGTAATGCTTTGGCCTTCCTTGCATCCTGGCCAATGATAGTACTGGATCATGCTCTGCCAATTCTCTGTCACCTTGGGCTTCATTGGGATGAGAAAACAGATCCTTTCTGGCTTTGTGTCCCACAGAAAAATAACCCAACAGGGCGGGACGATTTGTAGCCATCTCTTACAGCCACTTGTGTACAGCTACCTCATGACTCAACTTCAAAGGGATTTGGATAGAATTTATTTAAGTTCAGTATTTTATTACAGCTCTTAAGTAGGTGTCAGAGTGTAGTGGTTTTGGCAGTTACCTGCCTCCCCCCCCCGCCTTTGTAAACCCTGGCTAGAACTCAAGACACTGGAAGTTAATAAATGAAGCTTTATATTTACAGCAATGCACAATATACAAGCAAATATTTACAAGATATAACAGATATTTACAGATATATACAGTGAAAAGGTAATACAGACACCACACCCCTCCTGGAGACCAAAATCCCCAAGAGAGGGTAACCAAACACCCCCTACCACCTTTCCCCCCTTCACCAGTCTTATCTCACCACCTGTTGATGCTGCAGATAAGCTGAAATAGATTGGCCAGGGGGGTTAGTAATAGGAAGGAGTTAGTAGTTTTACTCTGAATTAGCTACCAAGACAGAGACAAAGGGGACAAAGCAGCTGCAGCCAGCACAGACAGAAGCGGTCTGCTAATCTGGTTGTTTTCAGAACAGTTCTTAAAAACAATTTTTTTCTTTCTCAGCAAAACTCGGTAAAGTGACACACTGTGTTTACCTCTCTCAGCCAATAGTCTAATTTCTCACTCAAATCCTCCAATTAGCTCAAACCAACACACAGAGTGAAGGTTCCAGTTTGCCATGGTGGCCTCAGATAACTACTCCTAAAGGACTTAGGATCATTGTCTGACTAAGTACTTGTCAGAATAAGAAAATACTTTATAATTAAGACCTTAAATTATGAATTCTGTATTTAAAAGCTAAAATCCCGCAGCTTCCATATGAAGCTGTGGGTTTAAGGGGGTGAAGGGCTGCATTCACTTTCTCCAGCTATTCAAACATCTGTTTCGATAGATGGAGATATAATAAGCACAAAACTTGATATGGGGAGTGAACCAGAACACTAAAATATTTTCAGAAAGAAATTCTGCAGGAATACCACAGATGAATAACAGGTAACTTTTCTTAAATGGAAAAACATTGAAGTCACATTCATTTCACCAGTGAAAAGGAATAGTGCCACTTTAGCAGTGCATGGGTACAGCACACCTTTGTCTACAGCAGGAGCACTATGTTTAACCTCTGAACTGGTTATGTAGGGAGGAAAACACTGTCCACCCTCCACAAATGATTTTGGGAATAATTCTGCCTAATGGAAAAAGATAATAATCACAGTCTGTTTGTGGACAACATGAATAAATGTGACATTTGTGACAGGGGTAATCTATTATAAATTATTCCCATTTTTGGTTGGCAGGAGTCACTTAATGCAAATACAATTATGTTAAGGACAGTAAGAGTTTGGATCAGACAGAAAAGAGTATGGCAGTTAAACTTTTGGGAAGGCAGCTTGAGGGGCTGCAGGTCATGCTGCGAGCTATTCAGCACTGGTGAAAAGAGCACTGCTAATATTTGTTTACTTTTTGTACTCACTGGCTACTTAAATAAAGCAAGCGATACTATTAAAAACCTCTGACTGTGTCGTGCTGTTGCCCTTCTCTCCTCACGCTGCTGAAGCTGAACGCCTGTCCCAAGTGTTCTGCATTACCGCCTGGGAGGTGGGTTGGTGATGCAGCTGGCAAGAGTGGGAAGAATCGGTGTCACACAAAGGAACAGTGGGAAAACCCTCTGCTGGGCAGGCACCTAATGCCATCCCCACCAAAACTGGTACAAGTCCTTTATTTGAATGCCATGGCTATTGACAAGGCTTTAGAAGTGCATCGTATGATAAGCCTGAAATTATCTTAGAGCTTTTTTCAGACCAGACCATGATTAATACAAATATTTTTAAAATTTCTGAAACGCAAGCCAATGAAAAAAATCCATGTTAATATGACTGAGTTCAGCCCGGTTTTATATATCCAAAGACGCTTATTTGTTCAGCCAGAATCGGGAGGGTTTCATTCCCTTTGGAATTCTGGAGTAGCTGTCCTTGTACAAAATTTGTTCAGGGTCAAGTTTTAGGCAATATTTTGTGCTGCAATAACCACATCATGACAGAAACCCTTCTCATCAGATAAGGAAAAAAATCCTCTTCTTCAGGTCAGTACAAGGAAGGAACATGACAGAGCTATAAATACAGAGCCCAGAGGTGTGAAACCTTGTGCATTAAATGCAGTCATGGGGCACGTCTAAATTTTTATCTGAACATTTAGGATGTTCAGACAGAGAAACAAATAGGTACATAGAAGAAACTCAGCAATGAAAACAGTTTCTCATTTTAAGTGGTTTTCTCTGATAATTGCTTTGAAAATTGTCAGTTATTTTGAAAGTATATAACTGATTAGAAGAAACTCAACGGGATAAATCAGTTTCATGCAAAACCTCCAGTTTAGAGGCAGCAGCAGCTGAAAACTGAAAGGCTGCTTGATCACATCTCCATTTGCCATGTACAGGCCAAGGGGACTCATCAGGGCTGAATAAAGATGTTCAGATAAAATTTGAACATTTTAATCTGTGATACTAAATGAGAAACCCTGGTCACCAGGCAACTAAAGTTAGATATTTAAATTATGCTACCCATTTCCAGAGGTGTGTGAATACAGTACAGTGCCAAATAAAGTCAGAGAGAAATGAACAGTGCTCAAAGCAGGGGGAGTGTGTGTGTGTGTGTGTGCGAAATTAAAACCTCTCCCATGATGGTCACAGGTGTGTAAAGCAAAGTTTAATAATTTCAATAGTGACATTTTAAATCCTATCTCCATAGGTGCCTTGGAAAAGCCTTGCTGTGAAGGTGGCAGTGATGAGATCTAGATGTACATGATGGCTGGGTGAAAAGATTTGCAATGGCTGTCAGAAATTGCAGTCTGTGTTTTTGTAAAAAAAAATTAGAACATGCACTTTGACTTTATGAGGATTTCTTGTGGCCAAAGGTTACCATTGGCTAGAAAGAGGTTTGGAGCCTCTTATCTTGAAAGCAGTGTTGAAAGTCAGAGATTTTACAGGATGGTGCTGGCTGCTTGCATGGGTGTATGTGGCAAATCTCTCAAAAAGCACTGAATTAGATCAAGTCATGCTCATGTGAGGCCAGTGAGGATGGTCCCAGTAATGCAACAAAGGAAAGAACGTGAAAAAGAAAGTAAGATACTGGTGAATCATTGCTAATCCCAAGAGTGTTCTTACTCACCTTGCCAGAAGAAAAAGAGCAGACTAGAAGTGGCAAAATATTTTATTCAAAGAAATATTTAAAAATAATCTACTGTAGAAAATTAACTAGTGAAAAATAACAGTGTGGTTCTTTCAGCTCAAGAAATGAAATTACTTAAGACTTTTTCCACATTGTTACTTTGCAAAACACGTTCTCAGCTGAAGGCCCTCCATTGTAGAGGATTCCCCATGGCTTTCACTCAGGTGTCCATGAAGCCAGGGTCTGCTTGAGTCTGGAGTTTGCAGGCATTGGTGATCCTCATGCTGAGGTGCTCAATGACTTCTTTGCCTCAGTCTTCTGCGGCAGGGGCTCCAACCACAACGTCCAAATCCCAGAGAGCAAAAGTAAGGACTGGGAAAAGGAAGATCTGGCCACTATAACTGAAGATTGTGTTTGTGAGCACCTAAGGAATCTGAACGTGCATAAGTCCAGGCTGGGTGGAGAATAGCTGGATAGCATCCCTGAGGAAAAGGACCTGGCTCAACATGAGCCGGCAGTGTGCTCGTGCAGCCCAAACAGCCAACAATGTCCTGGGCTGCCATCAAGAGAAGCTTAGCAAGCAAGGCAAGGGCCCTCGTCAGATTCCACCTGGAGTACTGTGTGCAGTTCTGGAGCCCCCGACACAAAAAGGACATGGAACTGTTGGAGCGAGTCCAGAGGAGGGCCAGAAAGATGATCAGAGGGCTGCAGCAACTCTGCTATGAGGACAGGCTATGAGAGTTGGGGCTCTTCATCTTGGAGAAGAGAAGGTTTTGGGGAGACCTTCTAGTAGTCTTCCAGTATCTGAAAGGGGCCTACAGGAAGGCTGGGGAGGGACTATTGACAAGGTTTTGTAATTGCAGGATTAGGGGTAATGGGTTTAAACTGGAGGAGGGGAGATTTAACAGGATGTTAGGAGGAAGTTCTTTACAGCGAGGGTGGTGAGACACTGGAACAGGTTGCCCAGGGAGGCTGTGGATGCTCCCTCCCTGGAGGTGTTCAAGGCCAGGTTGGATGAGGCCTTGAGCGACCTGTTCTAGTGGGAGATGTCCCTGCCTATGGTGGGGGGTTGGAACTAGATGATCTCTGAGGTGTCTTCCAACCTAAACTATTCTACAATTCTATGCTCAGAAGCACTTCTGCAAACAGCCACATCACTATACAGTGTTCACTCACTACAAATATGAACATGCAAGCTGGCCAGTTACAACGGGAAAATAGCACCACCACTGTCCTGTGACAGTGCTATGGCAAATCAATTACCACCTGTCTGATTTACTAGTAAAATCAGTAGATTTAGAGTATTGTGAAAATATACGGGTTCTGCAATGCCATGAATTACACCAAATAATTCTGAATATCTCTTGTGCTAAATTAATGAATCAAAGCAAAGCTTACCACATTATCTGCAATCACCACAGAGTAAATGGATTTCAGTGTACACAGTTTCTGTATAAATAGTGCATCCCCAGTGCATTCTGTAAGGAAGTAGTGTCTGATTGCATAACAATCACAATAGGAAAAAAAAGTTATGTCCGGCTTGCAGAGAGGGCAATTAAAGCACCAAGTACACAAGGCTAAGGCACTCCTGACTGAGGAAAAGTCAGCGAGGAGGTGCTAAGCTTACCGTCACACACACCCTTGTGCATTTTCCTCATACTCAACCCTTCTGGCAGCCAACCATGGAGTTGTGAAACCTTTTTCCCTGAATCCTTACTCAAAAATAGGCTGTGGGGCATCACAGTCTCCACTGTCTTACAGGCTTCTGGCAGAAACCAAGGAAGCCATGCCCACAGCATCAAGGCACATCTTACCCATTTGGGTGAAGCTTTGTCACTTCATTAATTTTCATTGTGCTATACAGCTTTGCTGGGTGCAATATTCCCCATTTGCTGGACCAACTCCACCCTGTGCCACAGGTATACTTAAGAACTCATGGAAAACAGTAAACTGGAGGAATGTACTTCATGGGGTGGTTGGATCACATGTTTATCACCTGAAACAGGAGATCTCATCCTGAACCACTTTGTTGATTTTTAATGGTGAGAGGCAGAATATGATCATATCATTCATGCTGGGGGCTTGGGTGGGGGGGCAGATATGAAAAGAGAATGTGTGCAAAAATCCTGGGACAACCCACAGATGCTATAGCTGTCTTGCCATTAATTATGACTAATGGCTTAATACCATTAATAAACACCTTCAAATTTAAGACATTCTGCAGTCAGCCTGTAGAAAGTCCCCTTATAGAGATGACCCAGAAAAAAACCATTTATTTATAAGCTAAGATGCTATAATTACGCATTGCTAATGACATTGGCATAAACACATCAGGGGATCCCCAGACACAAATACTTGGTGGTCGACAAAATTCATAGAGTATTTTCTGTACCCTCTGCACAGAAGTGGGTGGTCAAACCAGCACTGGTATGACTGGAAGGAGTGCCCTACTTAAATGTTGCTGGCCAGGTGGCTGGAGAGGCAACACCTGCACAGTGATTTCATGGGCATGTCCTGGCCTAGACAAGTACATAGAATCATAGAATCATAGAATGGTTTCGGTTGGAAAAGACCTCAAAGTTCATCCAGTTCCAACCCCCCCGCCATAGGCAGGGACACCTCCCACTAGATCAGGTCGCTCAAGACCTCATCCAGCCTGGCCTTGAACACATCCAGGGAGGAAGCAGCCACAACCTCCCTGGGCAACCCATTCCAGTGTCTTGCCACCCTCACTGAGAAGAACTTCCTCCTAACATCCCATTTAAATCTCCCCTCTGCCATACTAATGCAATGCAATGGCAGCCTTTTCAGAAGGATAATTGCATGCACTGCCTGGAGTGCTGGGAATGGGCCACTTCAGGGAATGAGTCTGCTCCTCAAAATACAGACACTTATTCTCTCCTCAGCACTGCAGAAGGGCAAATGTCCCTGGCCTTGCAAATAATGAAGTAAAATGGACTCGGCACAATTAAAGCCTCCCCAAAGACAGGACAAAATATTAGAATATCTGATTGGAAAGAAATGACAGGCAAACACAGCCTACTTTGACAGGACCCCTTCTCTCAAAGAGCCTCGGTGAAAGCTTCCTGGTCACAGAAGGAGAGATGGGACTTAAATATGAAGCAATCTCAAGGAATGCTGGAAACAAGCAAGCCAAAATGCAGCTAAAGATACTGACCACACTGAAAAAGGGCGTTTGCAACACTGTAATAGGAGACCAGGGTTTGCCTTGTTCTCCCAACAAGAACAGGCAAATAGTAAAAGATAACTTGCTGTTAGCTGACTAAAAACTATCAGACTTGTTCAGTATGAGTGTGGCCTGTCTTAAGATGAAACCCAATCTGCTTTCCATTGAAATGACTCCACTTTTAGTACATAGTAACTTGCTGTACTAATGTGATTTGTGGCTATCAGTCTGGCAGCTTGACCACAGGCCATGGAGACAGCCAGGTTCTCTCAAGAAACTTTAAAAATTTGGTAGTTTAAACCAGGGTTTATGTTTATGTCAGTATCTAACAAAACACCCTGTTCAAAATGCCAGGGTTCATCAGTGGCTTCATTCATGTGCTTGAAGCAAAGCACATGCTGCTAGACGCTACTCACCCGAGGCCCACAGTACCAGGTCTCCAGAAATGTCAAGCTACTGGGTGCTGCTGGGTAAACAAATGGATCTTTATTTTGGAAGCCTAAATATAGAATGGATGTCCAACTTTAGATAATCAGAATCTTATCCCCTCTACAGAGACTTTGTAAAACACAAATTATAACCATGAAACAAATAGTTACTTTTTATATTTTACCCAAACTTGACTGAACCCAGACTCAAAAGTTTCTCAGTATCATTGCCACTAGTTAAAAATCTTGTGATGCAAGGATGTAGCTCCTATGCTATGGACACACTGGCGGGGCGGGGCGCTGCCCCACTGGAGGTTTGAATAGGGTGTGAACTTTGGCAGGGCACACCCCAGTCCACTGCCCCACCAGAGGTATGAATGGGGCAGGAAACGGTCTTCCTGCCTCCCCACCTCTGTCACCGGAGGCTTAGTACAATAGCTGTGAAGTGCCTTCTCCCACCCTCCATGGGCTTGAACAGGGAGGCAACAAATCACCTCAGTATATATATGGCAGCTGGACAGACTGGAGCAGGACTTGCAAGGACTTACTCGGATCTTCACTGGGATTTGCACGGACATTCACTGAGACCTGCACTCGGACCTGTACCCGGACCTGAACACGGACCTGGAGACACGAACCTCGCACGGACTTTGAGACAGTCTCCCATTTGTAAGTAGGGCAAAGCTGTTTCGTGCCCAAACCTTTCCATTTTTCCTGATTTTTCCTGAATTATAAGAAAGGGCATCCTCGTGAAGACTTTTCCCGACTGAATTAGAACCCAAACTTAAACTAATCTACACACAGATTGTGGGTGGGGCTTTTGGAAATTATAAAAGCTGCATAACTTATAATTTCAGCCTCTTCAATCGCCCCCAATCAATACACACACATGTAACTTGATTCACTTCCAAAGCCTTTGATCCAGTAAGATACACCAACACATGTACAACTTAAGCACACTTTTCAGAACTGTACTGATCTTTGGTGAAAGCTGGGGAAAACAAATTCTCTTAAAACACCACTCCATTTCTTTCATATCTGATTTTTTGGAGACTCTCAAATGTAATACCTTGCTTAGGATATTTCCTTCCTCATGTGGAAAATTTTAATATTAAGGCAGATATTTTTTATATTTCCACAAATTAAATGCAACATGGCTGAAGGTTTGACAGAAGCTTTAATTTGCACATAAAAAGGTAGACTGGTTTCAGTTTTGACAGCATAAGTTTTTGATTTGTTAATAAAGCAATGCTTCCTCAGTTGTGACCATCTTCCCCAAATGCGACAATGCAGTTTATAACAAAAACCAACAACAACAAATCACATCTTCTTGGTGTGGAGAATAAACTTTTGATCTAAAGTTATTAGAGAAATTTGGACTTTATAAAAACTGAAGAATGAAATTTTCACATTCAAGCTTTAGTAGTATCAGAACAAGAAGCAGAGGAAGATACATGCTCCTGCCACATTTGCTGTACCTATTGTTACTAATGTAACCTACCTTCAGTATATTCGAATGAAGCTCATTGCCAGAAAGTACCTGATAAAAGTTGAAGTCACATTGGGGGCTGGGGGTGAGAAAGCTGTGTGTCTGGAAACAGTTTTGGTGGAAAGCAACACAGATTCTCCTTGCAATATTCTAATCAAACTGCAATCTAAGAACAAAGTTTTTGTACTTGTAATACAAAACAAGGGCCACAAAGTTTGTAACCCAGGGTATACCTGAGGGAACTGGAGGCCAATCTTTCAGACTGACCATGTCAGTGTTCTCCTTTTCCAGAGAAGAGATTGTGGAACTACAGAGCAGTTTGAGCAGAGCCACCTTAAACATGGATAAAAAGCCATAAAATGTGGATTTCTGATCTCAGACCAAGCAAATTATTCAAAACTTTTCCTATGTGACAGCCAAAAGCTGCAGGAAGTGCCTAGGATCCATTTTGGTATACAAAAAGGTGAAAAGCCCCTACCCAGTGATCTGTTAAGTTCTCTGCTTTTACAGCTCAGCAAGTACTTCATACTGGCATTGAGAGCTGACCAAACAGGTTGAAGTACAAACCAGCTAGCACTATTATTAGAAGCCCACGACTTTTAACTCTGAGAACAGGCACTAATCCAGACCACCACCAGTACATGTGCTCCTAGATATCACTTGTGTGGGCATGGGCAGAGCAGTGAGCAGACTACGTGAATACCTGATATCTCCTGCACATCACTAGAAAACTCCTGTTGGACATCAGCAGCCATGGCACGGAGCTGTTGACTGTCTGTCACTGGAGAGAGTAGTTACTTACAGATGATTGACAGCAGCATATCCTGCTATAATGCTAACTAAGCCTGTGACACAGCCTGTTATCAATACTTTACTCTATCACACGTGGCACTTTGCAGCCACACCAGATACAGTGCTCTGCAGCTTACTGGTTCAGTCCTTCCATTTCATTACAAAGTCTCTTGATTTTTGTAAACTTCTAAGCTTTTGCTGGAGGAAGTCAAGCAGTTCATTACTGAAAGATATTTGTGTTTTCCAAACAGTATCCCCTTATGCTTTTCTTTGCTTGCATCTCACCATAGTTGCCTTCTAATGCAGTGTTGGTGAAACAAGGTTGAAGGTATTTTGATCATGTTTTCACACTTCTGATGTACAGTTGCCTTGTCTCCTTCCACTTCCCTTCTGACTACACTCTGCTTCACAAAGGCAGCCATCTGGCACATCTTTTTTTTTTTTTTTTCTTTTTAAATAAACCATTTACAGCTCTAGTGCATAGGCTTACAGTAGGCAAGCCACATCCCATTAGTGAAAAGCAACAAAAGTGAGAGGTCATTGGTATTAATGCTATAAAACATTTAAGGTGGGACAAGAGAAAAAAAAATATCCAGCATTTTCTATGAGATTTTCACAAGACCTCTCCAGCATATTTTCCCCCCTTCCCCTTGGTTTACAGCCTCAGAAATAGTTAATCTTCTCCAGGTTTGCACAGTAAAGAGGCTAGGCTCTGGAAAAAAGACCTGTGGGGCATCCATGGACAGCTTGTGGGACACAGGATCACACAGGAGTAAATCCAGCCTGGTGTAATAGGAGCACTGTTTACAGAGTACTCATTCTGTCTCTGGATTCTGTTGTTGGAAAACTAAAATAATTTGTGTCATGGACAGTTTAGTGGTGCAACCACCTTTGGGCGTGGGAATAAACTTGATATTTTCATTCTCTATCTTTTTGACAATGGCTGTAATTTCACTAAATCCAATGGGCTCATGCTGGGAAGGGCCTTCCCTTTCACAGGGCTCACTGCATTGGTCAACTCTGAACACGATTCTTTAGGATCACAACTCACAATATTAAGCCAAGCATCAATCAAGGCCTGCCCTTTTTTATTAATTGGGAAATTATTTTCATATATTATGTGTCTGAAATATATTTATAAAAACACTGATGTCAAAGTTGCAGCCCCAGAAATTCAGAAGAGCCTTACCACACATTGCTGTATGGTGAAAGTTGCAACTCAGGAGGTTTTTTTACCAAGTGTGTCTCAAAGGAAATCTTTCAGGCTTGCTCTCTCTTGCTAGCAGTCACCTTTCCCAAGCTAGAAATAAATTTGACAATGCTAACTTCATCTCCACCTGGCTGCCATCTCCTCCACAGATCTGATCCTATGCCTGAACTCTAGCCCTCTTGAAATAAAAGATGGCCATCACCCTATGGACTGAGTCACCTGGAAATACTGCACAGAGATATATGAGCAATGGAGCAATTGTGTCAAAGGAAACTCACAAATCACATACTCTGGGCAATGGGAAAATTGGCAGGAAGACAAAATAAAATGACTGCTTCTCTACCTTTCACAGACTTCCTCAGCCAACACCACTACAGTCTGCTGCTGAAGCACATCTGTAACAGCTAAGCCTGCTGTTGCTCTAACAAACCTCTTGCTGAAATCTTTCAAAGCAGGCTGAACTGGGATAGGCAAAGTCTACAGTGCAAGTCAGAATAATTTCCTAATAGCTCAACAAATATCCAAGAAAAGAGGAGAAGAAGGTGGTATAGAGGTTAAGTGACAGATTTCAAGCAGCTGCTTTGTATGAACCTACCTGGCCAGTCCCTTTGAGTAGTTTGGATAGGAAGCAATCACTGCAGCACTTGAAAAAAAGACACAAGTTCTCAGGCAACACAGTTGATGTTCCATCACTCAAGTTATTGCAAGCCACAGGTGCCAACTAGATTTTTGCAGTCAGTATCAATTTGGAAAGTGTCATTGATAGTGCACCACTACAGTTCAGTAATGTTTGACTCCACAGACTAAAACTGCATTGTGCCCTGCCCCCCAAGTTGTGTTTATAATCTGACTGATTGTGCTGAAGTAACTGGAGGATTTGAATTAGAAATTAGACTATAGGCTGAGAAATGAAAACACGTGATGTCACTTCACTCACAGCTTTACTAAGAGAGAGAAAAAAAAATTGTTTTCAGAGTTGTAACCCAAATATAGATAAGTGAGACAGTTTCAGACCTCTCTGGGCTGTGGCTGGCTCCTTGCACAGCTCCTTTTCCCTGCCTTTTGCAGCTGATTTTTTCAATAATTCCACTTTCTTTCCTACTGCTAACCTCCCTGGCCTATCTACCTTCGCCCATCTGCTGCATCAACAGATGGTGAGATAAGATTTGAGAAGGGGAGAAAGGTGGTAGGGGTGGTTAGAAACCCCTCTTAGGGATTTTGATCTCTGGGAGGGGTGTGGTGTTTCTGTATTACCTTTTCACAGTATATATCTGTAAATATCTGTTATACATTGTAAATATCTACTTGTATATTGTGCATAGCTGTAAATATAAAGCTTCATTTATCAACTTCCAGCCATCTGAGTCTTAGCCTGCGTTATATAAAAGGAAGGGGGGGCAAGTAACTGCTAAACCACCACACTGATTATAAATTTCTAGATGCAGGTTAGGCAAACACACTGGGAATTTATGCCCATCTATGCATCAGGTCAGTGTTTCTTTGCTTCGATGGGTTAGTAAAGAATATTTCTGGATGCTACAAGTAGCTTTCTTACTGTACAGGAGTGGTCAGTGTGGGCCACAGCATTCTTTCCAAATGCACTTACATCTCATGAAAATGCTACAGGAAAAGAAGGAGTTTTACCACAAAACCCCAAACAAACAAAAAAAAGCTCTACCAGCAACTGAATGCAGAGTCAGAACCAAGCTAGGGTAATCTGGACTTGCTTTTGTAAGAAATACCTGGTTTTCAAGATGCAGCCAGCTGGAAGATTCACTTCTTCATATTCAACCTGAAAAGAGAGGTGGACCAGTTAATGAGGGAGAGAAAGACCATGAAAATTACAAGCTCTGTGAAAAGTTTCTTTGCAAATAGCAGTTTAACACTAAGAAGTTAGGTTAAAATAGTTTCAAAATCTAAAATTAGTTACATTTTAAACTAACAGCATATGCTTTTATTGTCTCTGATCTAAAATATAATCCCAGGAGGCTCTAAAAAGCATGCAAATTACAGACAGCTAATTTGCTCCAACAGCGACACCTCCCATGTAGTTGGGAGGTCTATTAGACCTAGTGTACTGTGCTTTATTTGCATATTAATAGCACCTGCTGAAGTACTTTGGGATTTACTTCTCCTGCCAGCAGAGGGACAAAACAAACAAAAAAAAAATCTAAAATTGCTTTCATGCAGGTTTGATGAACAATAAAGTATTTAGACAGTGCTCACAATGCCAGATCAGTGACAGGCAATGGGGTAGGACTGCAGATGCCGTCTGTGATTTTCAGGGAAACTGGACTGCAAGTTCACTTCAGAAGAAAAATAGAATCCCAACCAAACCAACAAAAATTCTTTCTCTGAAAACTGCTGGCTAATTTGAAATTACTCACGTGGCTCAAGACTGAAGAACAGAAAAGTTTAACTAAAGAAATCCAGACACTGCAACATGCAAGAAAGAAAAACACAGCAAAAAATCCTATACATGCACAGCCACTGAAAGCAGAACCCCCTCAAAGTGGACCTTGATTAAAAATCTACAAACCCCCAGACTTTGATATTAGCCAGGCCTGCAAGGCCTAGTCTCCTGCACATAAAACAAAAAATAAATTAAAACCAGCTACAGCCTGAGATGTACTTAACAAGCTAACTTCCAATCTCAGCTTGTGACCACTGTTTCCCTTTCTGGCCCCCTAACTATAAAAAAAGCTCCTTGCACATTGCTACAGCTCATCTTCTTCGGGGTAAGGGTGAAAGTAGCTTCCTGTTCATGGTAGCAAATGGAAAATGCTCACTTTTCCATGCAAAGCTAAGCCAGATACAGGCTGTATGTACGGCATGTGCTGCTCTCTGCAGAATGGATTTAGGAAGCTGACCAGGAGGCCAGGGCATTCCCCTGTACCTCTTTTTCCAAGCAGGCAATTGGTATTCCTAAGGAAGCGGCAGTTGTGCACTCATATTCCCTCCAAGAGTTACAAGGGACCTATATTTCTCCCTGCATTTAAACCCACTGCTTTAATTCTGATTATGCACCCTGTTTCAAACAGGCGCTGAAAGGCCCACCAGGGTTATTTACTGCTGGCATCCTGAATTTCTGTAGTGCTTTAACTGCCTTCATATTCCCAAATGAAGAAGGCAATTGACATTAAGTTTAAATGGCTAAACTGTTCTCCACATACTGAAAAAGCAGAGAGAGAACATTTCATGTAGGACAATGAAGCACAAAAAGGTGCTGTTTAGAGTAGCCTGGCCATGGCTCTGCTGGGAGAGTGAATCCAGCATCTGTCCTTCAGCTGCCATCCTGCAGACAACTTCTCATGTGGCAGTAGAACCCCTAGTTCTGTCCCTTTGCATTGTGTCATCTTTGTGAGGGATGTGAAGAAGGCACTGTTATTGGGAAATATATTATTACTGGCCTCTTTTCTCCTCATCACAGACAGAACACAATATGTCTTTTGGCTCTGCAGAGCCAAATGAGACCTGTGAAAACCCTGCTCAGTGTCAGTTATAATTACCAAAGGAGGTAATAGAACATTACAGCAGTGGGGACTCCTGAAATGCTGTAGACAGGCAACTCCCACCATGGCTGTCAACAAATGCTCATTCTCATTAATCTGTATGGAACCCTTCAACGCTGCAACACTGGTAGCTACTAGTGCATTAGCAGGTGGCTAATTAGTAGTAAGTAGCAGAACTAGTTAAAGTTGCAAGATGGAAAGCAGATGCAGATCAGTGGAATCCACTCTAAACTTGTGATCACTGTGATAATTTTTAGCATATTTGTGCACAGTCAAGAATCTCTAAATACTTGACTTCTTGGAGGCTGCAGTTGTTCAGGGCATTGAGAAGCAAAACTATCTATGTTCAAGCTGCTAGCCCAAAACTGTTAAGAACTGAATGCTGTTACCATTCAGACAGATTCAGTGTCCTGTAAAAATAAGTTTCCATTCCATTTCTAGGAGAAAAGGGCAATATCCACCTTCTTTAACTTTTCTGTCAGGCAATGAGTTGCCTGCTGTGGGCTGGTTGTGTACGCTGTGCTTCATGAACTGCAACAGCAGACACATCATATCAGTACGGAAGCATTTCCACCAGCACAGAGAAAGTGCATCCCCAACAAGCAGGACTTGGTAACCCAAAGCATCTGCTTCCACACAGTCTTTCCTAATGGTACAGTGTGTTTTAGAGAGGTGAAGGCATGAAGAAGTCTTCAGAAGTACCTGCCCTCTTTCAATCAGAAGAATAGTGAGGCAGAGAGATATGGACTGGTACTGCCTGCCACATATATGGGTAAAAACTTCCCATGCTGTGACACAGCACTGCCCCAGCCTTTCTGTAAAGTGTCCTTCCATTGTGGAGAGCCAGGTATTTGTAATGACAGCAATAAAAATAATAATTAAAAACCTCACTCTGAAAAACAAAACCCACAATAGGCCAGGCATGCCTTATTATCCCCTTAGTGATTTCAGCAGCTACCATGTTACAAGCTTACAGGAGCTGCTCTAGCACCCTCCAAACCACAACTTTTTCTTCTTTCCATTCTCAAACGTGAAGTTCATGGCAGCCAGTGTTTTACCACTTGTTCACCAGAGTAGAAAAAGAAGCATGTTTATATTCGGCAAGAGCATGTTGCAGGGTGGGGAACTGCAACGTGTGTGTTATCTGTGAAAGGATCCTTAGTGGCACTGCAACTGGGAAAATAATGGAAGATCAGAGGACTGTGTTCAGTGACAGACTTTCATCTGCTAAGCTACAATTATATCATAGGAAATAATACCTTAGACCGCAACTAATTTGTGAATCCCAGGAAAGGCAGATTACTGCTTCTTCATCACGGCTGCAGAATCTGATCTATAAAAATTTGGACCCCAGCAGAAGATTGGGTGTAAATGTGATTTGCATCTCAACGCTCAGTACGCTACAACCTTTAAACCCTCCTGCAGCACTATCACAATGGAAAGTGTTGTTCTCAATGTGCTCTAAATACATATTAAAAATTAAAATATACTGGTACAAAGAAATGTCAGCTAATGGGAAAGAATGTGGCATTTATGCTCAAATTGATTAAAAAAACACCATTGCATTAGATTCGTTAATTATTTTATGGGGGATCGTCCTCTGACACTATCTTTGGTGCAACTTCATGAAGTAGTCGTACATGAAGTACAACTTCATGTAGTACTTGCCACTATCATTCCACTTGCACAAACATCACATCTCTTTCAGTTTTTGTCTGGCCAGAACTTGGAATGTGTTACATTATTTACTTTTTGTAATAAGTTTTTCTATATGAAGAATTCATAAAAAATAAAAGCCATTTCTGTGAAACAAATGACGTTGTGAGTGACAGTTAAGAGAATTTTGGGCAGGTCCCTTTTACAGGAGACAGCAGCAGCTCTGATGTAGATTCAAAGATCCATAGAATGGTATGGGTTGGAGGGACCTTAAAAATGATAAAATTTCAACCCTGCTGCTGTGGGCAGGGACACCTTCCCTGGACCTGGTTGCTCATTTAACCTGTCCTTGAACACCCCCAAGACATCCATGAACTCACTGGTCAACCTGTTCCAGTGTCTCACCTCCCTTACTGCAAATAAATACAGATGCTAGAAGAATTCATAAACTGAAAGGCACAAAAATCACACAATGGTAGGAGGTGGAAGTGACCTCTGGAGATCACCAAGTCCCAACTTCCCCACCAGAGCAGATCACCTAGAGCAGGTCACACAGGACAGCATCCAGGTGGGTTTGGAATGGTTCCCAAGATGGAGATTCCACCACCTCTCTGGACAGCCTGAGAAAACACTGTATGTTGTCAACGACAAGAGCAGGGATCTGGCTGCTAGAGGTGGCAGATCTCAGATGGCAGGGCCTGGGCTTATGGTGCACAGCAGAGTAGTTGTGTCTCCCTGTTGAAAACCCTAAAGCTGTCTTTGCTCCTCCTGTACTTGCCAGATCATGTTGCAATTTACATCCTTCCCTTTGACTGATGGCACAGGTCCAACTGATCCCACGTAGAGCAGTCATCAGCAGTGGCAATGGTGGCATGACACTCATGTATTTCCCAAAAATACTTTAGGGGTCAGAATATGAACCCTGTGTACACAGTGGAGATGAGTTATTTGTAGTAACAGAAGGGATGCAAGTGAATCAGGGAGACAAGTTTGCAGAAAGGTAAAAATACATACTCCTAACTCCTTTAGCCAAGGAAAATTTCCATGTCAAATGCTCACAGCCTCTCAACCCAGTGTCAACAAAGACAGATCCTCATGCCCTTCCTGTGTGTTTGTGAAGCTGAGTCAAACTCTTTGAGAGGAAGCCAATGTGCAGAGCCATCCACAGGCAATAGAAGACAATTATTAATGTTCTGGCAGAGGTCAGATGCTTCTCCTTGCTGCATACAGAGCCAAGCTGAGTGCTGAAGAGCTATACACAACCATGAATTCAAATTTACATGTATTTTGGCAATTCAATATCTGTTTTCCTATGTGTAGAATTTTATTGCCACTTACTCAGATATGGCTAAACTTAGCAACCCTTTCCAGGAACACGTTCTCCAGATGATTGAATTTCCAAGCTATAAACTTGAAAGTCCATGCAAAGGGGCAGGAATTTGTCTACCCACAACAGCAGAACACCAAACACATCCCAAATGTACTTCCAAGTTTCTTTCTCCTCTTGCTTTTACTGGAGCTGATAGGAGCTTTCTATTTACTTCAATAGATATAGGCTTAATGAAGGATATTTTTTTCTACTCTTCTCATAAAGGCACTTTCATTTCCTCACTCTAATTTGCTATGTTGGGACCCAGTGATTTGTTTTATTGCATAGTGATACATGCTGGCATTGTCTAGATTGCAGCACTTCCACTGTGAACTTTTATGCAAGCTGCTCCCCTATGACAAATGGAAAGCAAATCTCTACACTGAAGGTTAAGGCTCTTCTTGAAATTCACTGAGTGTGAAGTGTGTTGTTTCATAAAGAGGCCAAACTTTGGAGAAGAGAGGGATCTGAGAGCCCAATCAGAATATTTCAGACTGAAAAAAAAAAATCTGGTCCTGAACTTCTTGCTAAAAATAAATTTTTTAAAAGTCAGGAAATGTTTTCTTTAACGATACTTTTCTTTAAGGATACTTCCTTGTTAAGAGCACAGAAAGCAGTCAGAAGTATAGATCTTACCAACTGCTCTTCAGCTCAACATCTCTGGCATTCAAAACATATAACTTCTGTGTTTGTACTACATTTCCCTAACAGCTTACAAGGAGGCCAAACAGACAGCATTTTGCAAAGGTCCTCTAAAATAAGCTTATTTAAAGAGCAAGGTCAATGCCCAACATATGTCAGATCCTGTAACTAGAAATCAAAGAGCTAGGAGCAAATGGAATATGTCAGAACTCAGTGGTTTTCCATGCCAGGCTCTTTTACCAAGTTCATATTTCTGCTGCCAAAAGCAGTAACAACCCCATCATATGGACTTCAGCTTTGCAAAAGTGTCTAAAAAAAGCCCCTGGTGTCTGTACACAAGGCTACTTATCTCAATAAATAAAACTAATGCATAGATAAATGTGCTTACCTGGACATGCTACTTATTGTCTCTATAACTGTGTTTTTATTTTAATGGGACACATGCTGATTCTATGCTTCAACCCTAGACTCTATTAAAATCAGATTAAAAACATTAGTGTTGCAGCTAATTCCATTTATAATATGCACACAAAGAGAAAAAAGAACATTAAAATAGAGAAATACATTTAAATGGCATTTAAGAATTTAAAAAACCCAATTCAGCTCCATTTTGGTCTTTGCAAAGAGGAGCTTTTTTTTTTTTTTTTTTAAATGAAAAACTTTTCCTCTATTCAGCTAAAGTAACTTTGCCAGGTCTTTTGCATCATAGTTTGCAGAATTATATTTGTGATTTCAATTAAAATATGTATTGTCACTTTAGCCTCCCTCTTTGGTATTTTAAATTGATCCTAATGGCTGTGCCTTAAGTGATTTGCATCCCATAGTGAATCCCTGTCACTTACAGCACCTCCCACTATTGCCCTCCCGAATAATGACTACCAGATAATCACTTCTTCCCCCTTCTCTCAACATTATTGCTCGCCTCCCCTCTGACTTTGCATGCTGGTACAGTCTGCAAAGTATTTGCTCTTTAACGCCTTTAACGTATGGTTTGTTGTTCCAGCACACAACAATCAGAGATTTAAAAGAAGGATAAAAGGTGCATGAAAAAAGGCCAAATTGATGGATCTACAGGTAGGATTTTATCTCTCCATGTCCTGTTTTCCAGGCTGCAAACCAGAGCACGAAGAAAAGAAGGGCAAGAGAGAAAGAGAGTGGATTGGAGTTAAAATATCTCCAGCACCACACTCACAGTTTAGGGTCTGGCAGGTGCTTATGAAGCACAGGTTCATGCTTTCTAACAGAGCCTGGCAAGATGAAGACTATCTGTGGTGAAACTTTTTAGGAATGGAAAATTTCCACTGGAGACTTTCCACCATAAAGATGCCCTTAGCAAAGCCCCTAAAAAGCTTTGGCTGACTGGTATGCATTGGAAGGTGTACAGAGAATTGTAAGACATGATTCTTTCTCCTTCGCTTTTCATGGATCTCATTATTAAATGAAGAATCATTCAGTCTGTCTGATTGTCCTCTGCCATATATAATTCCAACCTTTCTCTTTAAACTGGCTTACTAAACTAAATACTGTCTTTTGCTTTTGTGTCTCCATCTATGAAAAGTTCTAGATGGACACTCAGAGTGACGTGAAGAAAAAACCCAAACGAATAATATTAGGAAATGTCTCTTTATGTACATTTATGACATCTACCACCAGGTGACTATCCTAAAATATCTGTATTTTCATAAAACAAAATCCTTTTCTTTCCTACATCCTGAACATCATCATAATGACCCACTCCAGAAGATTCAGCATTCAGAAAAAAAATAATGCTAAATATTACTTAAGACATTAACTATTTCTTTTTTGAATAGCACATTGATTTGTATTAGAGAGATTCTGGGATTTTCAGAACAGCCTGATTTGTTCTTGTCTAATCAGACCTGATTAATTCAAATCAAATTGCAACCCTCAGTTTTATTTTGCTTCAAAAAAATCAAGATTAAAAAAACCCAAAAACCAAAACCCATCAGTACGTAACTATCAGAGAAAGCCTACAGACACAGAGCCTCATAGAGTCAAATGGGTATGATTAAACATTTGGAATATTTTTTTTATATTCAAATGTATACAGAACGGATAGGATCAGTAAGTGGGACCCTCTTCACAGGAAACTTTATTATATTTATGCGTAAGAACAGGAGGTCCAGCTCAGGTAAAGGGTGTTTCAAATTACAAAAAAATATTAACAAATAACAGTTATGTGGGAGGGTTCATAACACATGAATGCACTACACCATGCAATGATCCACATAGATAATCAAAGTGTTTGATACTGAGCACATCAGAATAAACACAGTAAGATAAAATAAAATAAAACAACCCTGCAAATACAAGATTGCAAATGCAAAATACGTAGAGGGGCAAGAAGTATTTCAGAGATTTACTGAGCTATTATTTCTGTGGAATGTATACTCAGGCTCTTAGACCTGACCAGTTTAATCCACATCAGACCAGAGAGACATAGGGTCAGAAGGCTGAACATGGATTTGGGCACTCAGCACAGCTGTTTTCCTTAGGTGCAATACACTTGTCACTAGTGGTGGCACTTTGCATTTGCTCTGTGGCAGCATATGTGCTTGCCACATTTGGGACCCATTATATCTCTTTACCCTCCAGCCACTTCACTTCCCTTCCTGTTAGCTGCATGCCCATATATTCTTCCATACTCTTTCACTACACTGAAGTGGCAGCTATTTGGCCCCTCTTCTTGATCTGCTGTCTAGACATACTGCCTGGACTCTTTACAAGTTTTACAAGTAAGTGTGTGTGTGTGTGTGTGTATACACACATATATATGTGTATATATATACACATATATATGCTGTAAGAAATCATATCTATTCCATCATTAAAATAGTCATGCAGAAATATTTTTGCAACCAGGCAGAGCAGACACAAAGGAAAGTTGGAGAACAGCTGATGAAATCTTCTAAAGCATGGTGAAAGCCCAAGCTACAAACTGAAGTAAATGAGAGGGAGGGGAAGGGCTATAATGCTCACATCTCAGCCTCTGTAATTAAAACCAGTTACTGACTGCAACAGCACAGACCAATTAGTATATGTTGATGTATTGGCTTGCAGATAAAGCAGTATCTGACTGCATGTCCATAAGAGGTAGTTAAATATTTCCACTTGTTTTGTACACACAGTTGCACAGACAGGACTGACTACAGGGCTCATTTTTGCTCAGCATTGGGTCATTGCATACGACAACAACAGTTAAGAAAAAAATCACTTGATTACTCATTTTAAAAGGCTGTACTGCCAGCATCCTAACTCTAAATACACAGCACTTCCTAACACGATGCTGGGACACTGGTTCAGAGGAAAGTCTCCAGTCTGGATAGATGAGCTTGTCCAGGCAAGTTCCCAGCTAAGCAGTGCCTGAGCCCAACAGAAGCTCTTTCATGGGCTCCCCAGCAGGGTGTGTGTGCAGCCAATAAAGGAGCATTGAGTTCATGCTAGAAGAGTTTTGCACTCCATTAAAAAACATTAAAAACTTAGTAGCCTCTGATTCACATTTTTATAACTGTAACTACGTCCTTGATGACTGGTACTCAGATAAGGCTAGATGTCCTCAACCAGACCAACACAGGGTTTGAAACAGAGCAACTCAGGGTTTGAGAGCTTCATGCCAAGATGCAGATATTTGAGCCACTCTGGCGAAAAGGCCTCCTGGGAAATGAAGATCCATATTCAGCTCTTTCTTTCTACAAACATGAACAAGTTTAAAACAAAAATTTCCACTCACAGCAATCTTCCAACCTCCAAATTCCAATTACACAGGAATGCTTTAAAAAAAACCCACTGCTTGGTTTTGGCCTGCTTCTGTTTTCATTTAATATATCTTTAAGTATTTTCTAAAAAATCTCATCTAAGGAAGCAATTACAAAAACTCATTAAGGTTATTTTTATATGACGATTAGGACACTGAATTACCTTCCTGATATAGCTCCTGTCAAGGTAAGTGACACAGCCAAGCATTGGTCTGAATGTACTATATGCCAGGCCTGCTGTTTTTAAATGTTACTCAAAGGCAGCAGTTGGGAAAATTATGTTACAGCCATGCCCTATGTGGGCTGTCATTTCAGGTAGCATCATTTCTCTCAGCAGCTATATCCCTCACCTGGCAGCTGCCTCTTTCAGCAACAGGTCAGGTCAGTAAAAATCCCTTGCTTAGTTTCAGGCTCCCTAAGTATCAGTGATGGAGTGCGAATCACCTCTGGCTTTCCACTACAGCCCCCATTACATTAGTGAATGGCATTACCTAAAAAATTGCTGTTGACAACTAAATCCTTTTGTAAGTCATGATGCTTTTGGATATGTCCCTCCATTTTCTCAGTCTCTCAGACACACAGAGACAACGTTTAGGAAGAAGGTAAAAAAACAGGGAAATTTTGGTCTTCTCTTTGATACAACTGTTAGTGAATCGACACAGGAAATTAGTTTGCTTATTTTTGAATGCACAGTTTTAAGGCACTGGAGAGAGAGACATCTGCAGATCAACAAGAGACAAATTGGTCCTTGGTACCTCTTGATGCAGAGGGGGAGGTCACTCTAACCTGTAACACAAGTGACATGAAGGAAGATTCATACCTGGGGCCAGGAGATGTGAGAGACTGGAAAATGCCTGTCCTTTTTAATGTAAATAGTTAACAATATGCAAATATTCTTCATGCCATCTTACTGCCTTTATAAATGTCAGGAATGTTAAGCAGGTAGGAGGAGTCTCCAAGCAGTCAGATGTTCGTGGTTTACAGCAGTGCTCTCATAGTACAGCCCATGGGCTTGAAAAGCTTTCTGAAGCAACAAGTGATGGCCTTTTAAAATTGTAGTCATCATTACAAGACAGGCAATTATCAGCATGACAGTGGTGACAAGGTACCTGATGGCTGTGCAGGTCTCACTACAGAGCAAATTTGGTGAGGATGTTGAAATCTCCTCTCTGCACTTTGCATGTGAAGCATGCTGTGGTTCCACCTTCCGAGAAGAAAAGTTCTGCATTTTAGGTAAACTTTCTTCAGTATTCTCCAGCCATGTCATTAAGTAGCCCTTCAGGGACAAAATTCTGAAGACTCATTGCTGAGATCTTGGTACTAAAGCTACAACCTGTAATCTGGGTCAAGGTTTTATCAGCTGTCAAGATGAGAAGGGAAAAAGCAATTGTAGTATGTGGATGACCATCTCGACTGCTTGCAGAAAGGAGTTGACTCAGGCTGCCAATACACATATAATAAATGAGGCTGGCCTTTCTCCTGACATCATGCTTCAATCAAAAAACTTTCTCACAAAATGTCACTTTCAAAGTTGCAGCTTTAAAAAAAAAAAAAAAAGTCTTTATAAAAAATTCATGGCCACAATGATCTGATAATGCAGCTTTCAGATACCAGCAGATGTTTTGTCTAACATGTTCCCTGAAGCTGTACTCTGTGCCTTCATATCTTTCATTTCCAGTTGCTATCTGCTGACTGTGGGATGTCATGTACGTACCCTATAGCGATGCGCAGCAATTCGCATCTAACACCGCCGTGCGTAATGAGCTTCACAAGATGCTTGTCGCAATAACTCTGCACTTCCCCAACCATATGGAACACAACACTCTAAAGCCCACAGACACTTTTTTTTATTACAGTTCAGATCCTTAAAACATAATCTGTGTGATGTCTAGTGAATGTACGTGAAGAGCTGCTGAAAACAAAGTTAACACTTGTTCACATCATCTGTTACAAATGTCCAATTTGGGACAATAAATTTCCTCAGAACCTGTTCTTTTGCTGACTCGTTGCTTTATCTTTTTTCTCTTTCTCTCACGTCGTTTTTTTTATGAACTATGCATATGTATTAAATGGGATTTGTTGTCCCTAGATACCAATTTGCATAAAGTGCAAGCCATCATTGGTGGGAAAGAAGCAAATTACTTCTCCAGCAAAATCACACTTTTTTTTTTTTCTTTTTCCTTTTTTTTCTTTTCCTTTTTTTTTTTTTTAATTTTAACAAACCGCAGGCAGAGGCTGTTAACAGCACTTAGCCAGATATGCAAAGTATCACTTTTCTCAAAAGCGGCTTGATCAATGAGTTTAAAAAGAAAAAAAAGTACAAGAAGAAAGAGAAGGTATTATTCAGTTAAGTACAATGCAGTAAGACCCAAGACTGAAGCAGGTTACCCAGCCATTCACCAGTAACTTGAGCTGCCTCATTCACAGTAAAATACAATTCAAGTACAGCTTGCACAAAGTGAAACAGCTTTTCTGAGTAGAGCTTTGCAGAATCCCCATTCCTGTTTTCAGGTGGCCTCAGTGTGTTTCCAGAAATCACAAATGCACTTGTTAGTCTTAGGTGTTGCTCAGCTCCCTTGCAGAATCCCTGCTTGCTGGCTCACTTCCCACACATTTACTCATGTTGGAGAGACCTTCTGAAGGGCTGTGTAAATATTGGCCTGAAATGTCTTGCCAAGTGCAGGAAAGCTCTACCCTGCCTTCCCCAATCTTACTGGCTCCCTAGTGCCAGAGGTAGTCCACAGTAAGGCATCTGCCATCATAACAGGCCTTGGACAATTCAAATGTCCCTTTCCTCCTTACACTTGTCATGGTGCACACCTGGGTCATGTTGGCAAGAGCTTGGACTGTAACAACATGTTAGATTCCCAGGGTCAGTGCTAGCTTTGTAGAAGTCCTCTACTTTGGGGGAAGAGGGAAGACACAGGAGGGAAAAATTGCAGTGCATGGATTTTATACTTCAAGAAACAAATTATCTAAGACAACCTGTGATGCAGAGGATGAGGTATAAACTCACCAGTCTACTACTAAAAGATTTGGAAGACATGAGCCAGGCTCAGGTAAAATTATGTCTCTCTCACTAAAAGATCACTCAAAAGTTAATCCCAAATGCATCAATATCATGTGTTCACATTATTTTACCTCAGAACTCAACTGACAGATGATACTCTCTTAAGATTGGTTCCTGGGATCACACAGAACATTAGCAACCAGTTGCAGACATAGTAGACATAGTAGAATTAATGTGGGAAGCAGTGATAACTAGATTCTGAGGTGTCTTTAAGGGTGTTCTGGGTGCCAAGAGCAAACTAAAACCAAGAGTATGTAAATTCTCAAGAGGCAGTCTGTATTTCCTATATGATTTTCCATCCAAAGATACACAAATACCCGCAGATTTTTACGCTGTGTGATGATTTGAAGGTGGAAAAAATAGTTGCTGTCTGCAGAAATACTGTCAACTTGCAGCTTTTGCAAAAAGGTAAAAATCCTGTAATTTCACACATCTCTATTATTAACATATGCTGCTTTGTTTCTGTATTTATATTTGTCACATATAAAAGGAATAAAATAGAATTTAAAATAAGATTCTCACTCCCAAATGATCACAAAAGCACAAGGAAGTCATGCAAAGATTATAAGAAAAACTCACAAGAGGGAATTAAGTGCCAGCTTTGAAAATAGGGCTTTTTTGTAACCAAGGGCACTGTCACTGTTAATCAACAGAATCACTGTGGGACCAGGTAAAATCATATTTGGGACATTTGCCCTCAGATAGACAGAATCACATGGACCTTGTCTCTCTAAATTTACTGATCAACAGTAGGAAGGATCAACAACTTTCTTTCTCAGGCTTCTCTTGCTTGAAAATCCTAGCATGCTCATTTGGCAGCTCAAAAAGGCACAGTCTAGGTTTCTCTCTGTAAGGTGCATCTGCAGCCTGATTCCTCTGGAGACATATAGCCAAAGGGATTTACATCTGGAAAAGTAGCCAAAGAAATACATTGCTAAAGCTTAGCTAAATGCAGTATATGAGACACAACTGTACAGCCGATGCTAGAGAACATGCAGTTATGGCATCCTACTGCAGTAAATTCTACATAAACCCAGGCTTTTCAAAGAGAAGTAGTAAAAAACCCCACATTTTTCTCATTCCTTATCTGTACCTACTCCGTGTTACCTAAGGCTGGCTATTAGCTGAGCTGGCGATGTCACTTACTTCACTGGAACCTGTTATCATGAAGATTTCTCATAGGATTTTCTATTTTGTTAGCTACATGCTTTGTGCAATGTTGTATCTTATTCTGTTAGATAAAGGGTTAAACAATTCAGCTTTTACCCGTATAGACTAAGTTAGACTCCCTGTGGATTGCTTCTTTCCTATTGGTTAGGACAATGACCTTGGAAAGAGACAAAAATGATGCATTGTTGCAATAAATATTACAGCTTGCACCTGTTTCTAATTAAATCTGCCACACAATTTCAGAGATACTGAAAAAGAAACTTGTTGGCTTCTAATCGGGTGTTCTTTGCTGTTTTATCTGGATTATTCAGCCCCCCCACATGATGTCACCTTCTTGGTCCTTATTTTTGTTTTTCTTGTCAGACTTGTAGAATTTGCTAGATTGAAGAATATCTCTGCTTAAAAGCACTTGTAACGAAAAACCTGAAAATTGGTGGATTTAGACCAAGGCTCAAAGTAGTTTACAGTAGGATACTTCAGAAATCTCCAATATGACTTCTTGGTTTCATAGATCTGTTGTAGTCTTATTTTTTACTTCTCCTCCTCCTCCTCCTCTATTTTCTGTTTTAAACTTCAGAACTTAAAAGAATCTCTAATTAACAGCAATCAGGATCAGGCTAACTAGGAAGCTAGAATGTTTTACAGTTGCTCTTCAACATGTTGGGGAAATACTTTAGGAAGGATTTTCCTTCTAATACTCACCAAAGAAATATAAATGGGGTGGTGGCCACTTATACATTTCTGAGTTAATGATGTCTTGGGAAGATACTGGCAGTCATTGCCTATAACACCAGCTGTTTTAGGGCAGGTATAGATTTCGGAAGAGAACACTGATGGCTTCACATGCAGGTCATGGTTTGTAGTTCAGCATCACATCTTTTGCTCACTGCATTGATCAAGTTCATCTCCCACTGGAAGTGCTTCTTGATGAAGTGAGTGTTTTGTTTCTTGAACATCTACCTACCCAAGCTATGCACAGTTTGGAGGGATTTAACACCTTCTCTGTGATTTAGCTCTATGGACAAATGCAAACATATGTGGCAAATGCTGGCAATGTTTTCCTTAACACAGTAAGTAAAAAGCAAGAATTATTATTTTCTCCTTTTTCTAAGTAGAGACTGGAAGCCACTGGAAGTGGCTGGAAGTCAACACTTTTGGCTGTCAATGACAGAAGCAGTTCAGTCCCTTCAGTCCCTGTGGGGTCCCTTTTCACATGCTGTGATAAGCATTCGTGCATCTGTGTTTCAGAACTGACTGAAAAACTTATCCATCTGAAAACTAATCTAGGTAGAAAAAAAGAGAGTTTTTATTTCAGCCACATCAAATTTCTCATTTTGGTTTGCACACAGCCTTGGCAGGACAGGACTGAAGAGTTAGAACAGAGGGAGTGCAAGGCAATATTTTTGGATGGAATTACACAAAACTACAGAAGAAGCATGTAAGAAGAACATGTCAAGAAGACAATGTAAGTATTCAGAACCCATGGATGCCTTTGTCTGTCGTTAATGTCATCAACCTCACAATCAAGGATAGATTTGCTAGTTGTGTACCATTCCTTTCAGCCATACAGAGTTTCTCACAACGTATCTTAGAAGTATCATGTTTGGTGGAACTAAATAACCCTCTGCTCAGTAAAAAATTATTTGGGGGTGGAGGTTCTGAGTGGACTATTTTAGTAGCCACCCCAATGAATGAAGGACCACACAGGGTAAAAATAAGCTGAGACACAATGAAAATATCATAAGGGAAGAGAATACTTTAGCCTGTGTGGTGTCATGATGCCTTACATCAGTATTATGGCAAGAGTTTTGTTCAGGAGCAGACAGAATTGCAGGGGCAATTTGCAGGGTTAGCACATCTTCCTCTTTGTGATATGCTCTCTGTTTTCTATTTTTCTCTTCAAGGCAGGTAATAAAATGTCTTCTGGCACCCCCCCCATTACTGGAGGTACCCAGAGTGTTGTGCCAATCATTTAACAATTCCCACAGCAGCCTTTGTGAGAAGCCTCTCTCTTAAGCCTCTGGTTTAAGAATTTAGAGTAATCATGTAAAAATGATACCCCTGTGCTCTATGATCCGCTGAATCTCACTAATGCCGGATCCCAGAAGAGGGCTTATTAATGAAAAGATGCAATGCCTCTCTCTCTGCTCATGTTTCACATGAATATCTCTCATGGATTCAGCAGTAAACCTTACTGCTGATAAAGTAAGTATAATGAACTTCCATGCTCCATGAGAATGAAATCTTGGACTGATGAAGTAGTTACCTGCTCTACTTTGTAGCACAATGGCAAGCCTGAGAGATACAAGAAGTATGCGGCTGCTACGGGAACAGTGGTGCAGTATTGTAACCTCTTAAATGCTGGGTCTGATGCTTTTAGCTGTGTGAAAAAGATCAAGAATTTGTAAGGGAGCAGTTTGTAATTAGCTGTGAGAAATGAAATTATGCTCTATTGTAAATCACTGAGTCAACAGAAGAAAGGAGGCTTTTAAAGGCACAGCAGCATCTTGAGGCTACTCGGTGCCCTTTCAACATTACACAGTAGTCAAAACCCCAGTCAACTCTTGCCAGCCAGCTAGCCTGTCAGAAAGAACGAGCACCAAGTGTTCTGTGACCAGCACGATCCTGCTGCTTCCTGCTCAACATCTAACCAATTTTCAAGAAGGCAAGGAAAATACTTACAAGTATTGCATCTGTCCTGAAGCTCCTTTGCTAATGGCAGTAGATTTTGCCATCAAGAGTTTCAAATTGTTATAAATTCTTTTGCTGTAGCTGTTTGGAAAAAAAAAATTAAAATCCCAGGCTAACAAAAAAAAAAGGCTGATTCCATATCTATCCATGGAAAAAGAAAGCAAGTGACTACCCAGAAAGCACCATGAGGCTAAGAAAAGGAACAGGTGGGCAGCAGTGCAAAGAGGTTCTATATTTATCTCTGGTCCTTTGTGGCTTATGTTTTCCATTACAAAGATCACGTGCTTTGTGAATTAACCCTAATCTTAGCACCAGGAGGACGGTATACAACAAGCAATGAGAGTCTGGAAGATGTCACTCTGGAGCAGTCAGAAATTATCACAGTCTAAGGACCAGACTATACCTGCTCAGGGCATCTGTAACACCCAGGCACATGACTCATCTTTACAGAACCAGTTCCATGCAACCAAATCTGAACTTTGAAAACCTTTGTGAGTTTCAAATCTGAATATGGAAAATTGTAGTAGAGACTGCAACACTGAAAGTGAATATAGTTCTATCTCAAAACCTGGTTATTATCCTCTGGTCTATTCAACAGTTTAAACAGTCCATGGAAATACTAGCATCATCCCTCACTTCCAGTGAATCCTCTGGTTAGAGGGAATTCAAACACCCTGAAACTTGGTGGAACTTTTAAGCTGGGACAGCATTTCATATTAGCAGCTTGCCTGTAACTCCAGGTATTATTAATACTTAAATGTCCCATATATTGTCTTTAGCGAGGAAGGCAGTCATACCACCTTTGTTTGTGAGCTTTCTTCCCTTTGCTTTTACATTTATTCAACACACAAAATGTACTTAACTCACTGCTTATTGAATGAAGGATTAGTATTATTTTCCTTTCTCCAGTGAACTTTGTTTCACTTCATCCCGCATATATTTTGCTAGGCTGTGTTTTCCTGCCAGCACACAACTGTTCAGCAAACCACTGTACTTAAGGCCAGTCAGCTAATACAGTGATACCTTTTTACTCACAAGGAGTGTTTCTGTAATCATGGTTGTGCTTGTGGTATGAATGACAGCTTACATCAGAGAGCACAAATGTACTTTCAGGAGCTTTACTGAGCTGGGACACAGCTAAAGCAGATTGAAAATGCCAAAATCACAGAATCACAGAACATCATAGGTTGGAAGGAACCTCCAGATATCATTGAGTCCAACTCCACTGCCAAAGCAGGGATCACTTAGGGTAATCCGCACAGGGATGCATCCAGGTGGGTTTTGAAAGTCTTCAGAGGAGATGCCACAACCTCTCTGGGCAGCCTGTTCCAGTGGCCTGTCATCTTTACTGTAAAGAAGTTTCTCCTCATGTTGAGATGAAATCTTCTGTGTTCAAGATGTTTCAAAACATGCAGGAGAACATGTTTTGAAATGCACCCTGCTACCTTGCTACTCTGGTAGTGTAAGTTGTCCAAGGACTATGAATGGATCTACTTCAGTATCCTGCCTTGTTCTGGTTTCACTGGGACAGAATCCTAGTCCTGCCTTTCTGGTTATTTTGACTTCTATACATTTGCTGACCTGAGTATAATTTCAGACACTTTATTTGGATTTAGTTTTGATATTTCATTCTATTAAATCAGTTTGCATTTCAAACCGTTGGTGCCCTCTCCTTTTCCTGATCTCCTTTCTCTGCTGGGCAGAGGCAATTGAAATGATATAGCAAGTTTTGCCCTGGACAGAAGCTAAATGCAGACAATCCTTTAATGTGCTGCTGTATCCCATGTGGTGCTATGCTGAGAGCAACTGGAAAACTGCTCTACTTTGAGTCCCGTAAAAATTAGTATAAAGCAAATAGGTAACAAATTTACAATGGCTCTGTATAAGGTTGCTTTTTTTGTTGTTAAGATTGGTTATGTCACCCAGTAGGAAAGCAAGTAGAAAATAAGGGTATCTTTACAACTAACTGTGCTCTTGGAAGACCAGTTTGGAAGATCCTGTTCATGTCAGTGCAGCAATGAAGACCTCTCTGATGGAAGTATTCTCCTTTTCTTGTGGAATTATCCTCCAAGTTCTGTCAGATAGTTATCTTTGATCCTGTGAGCCAAGCTAGTTGCAAGATCATGCTATGCCATGCTTATAACCTCACACTAAAAAGCAAGAGATTACAAAGGGGGCAAAATACCCTAGAGGGTTCCCCTTTATCAGAACCTTCCCTGTCAGTTTGCCTTCTCATTTCCTGAGCCCTTGTGTGATTATTAGTGTACTGACAGAATAAAAATAACCTCATATTCCTACATGAATCATAAATAAAACCCTTTTATTTCATCAGAGAGGTTGGCAGGTTTATAGTCCTTTGCAATGCATGCACAATGTGAATGACATACCTTTAATTTTGCTGACAAGCTTGTCGGGGTCCTAATGAAAAAGAGTGAAAAGTGGGTGACTTCTCTAAAGGTTTAGCAGTTGCTTTTTGGTGAGGATATATATTTCACCTTGCCACTGCAATCAAGGAGCCAACTGATCTTGGTAATGAACTCTTCAATTACAGTCCACTTCTGACTCTTCAAGAATGTCTAGGCAACAATACTACAGTGATTATTTCTGATATTACAAATTTAAGCAACCTGGTGGGGAAATGGAGGAGAAAAGAAAGAAAAAAAATCTAAGCAGTGTCATTGCTAGAGCTTCAGGTATCAAGGCACATCAGCAATTAACTAAAATGAGGGACAGGTAGATTTTCTATTGCTGCTGCATATCAGACAATAATAACATCACTACTCTCACCTGTATTTTGACATTCTCCCCATGTGTTCAATAGGCAGTTTGCGTTTAAAAACCAATATCAAGTATGGCAGAGGTAATCTTGGGACAGTCCCATAAAAAGAACAGTACAAATTATCATTTTCAATGTCCCCGGAAAGCAAGTTTCCTGATAAAGTTTGGACAAAGAATAGTCTCAAAACACAGAAAATGGACACAGTACGAACTGCTTTCAGTCTTTATAAAAGGGAAAGTTTAATTCCTCACAAAGAGGGAGACAAGTTTAAAATATTTTTTAAAGAGTGATGAAACTGCTTGTTTCTTCTTTAACACATTATTTATTTCTACTTTTCTTTTACTGTCTATTTTCCTCATGTAAAAATGAGAAATAATGTTGGCCTCTAAGTTTGCTTTCTGACCACAAACAAATTGACAGAATCACAAGCTTTTCCCCCTCCATAAAAGATGTCCTGCTTTTTTTTTTTATGTGTCCCAGATCTTTACTTAATTCATAAAGAGACTATGGGAACAGGACAGCTTTATTTGGTATATTGGATCTTAGATTTCATTTTGATGGTGATTTTTGTCTTCATCAGAGAAAATCTGTGATTTAGCAAGTCACCCTTGCTAGATTGTTGGGTTGTTTTGTTTGTTTTGGTGGATGGTTTAGAGGTGAGGCTGCCAAGAGAATGAGAGAGACCTAAATAAGGTCGTCTGACTGGAAAAAGAAGCAGTGATTGTGCCTGCATGATTCTGTGTACATGGGGATATGGGAGAGAAAAAGGTGGAAAAATCATGAATATTGAAATCCAGACTGCTAGCTTGTCAGGATTTTACAAGATTCTAGAGCTAAACTTTTAATTTTCATTACTTTCCATTTTCCTTTGGTAAGGTAATTTTATTAGGAGCTTTTCATCATGCCTTCAAACCTCCCCTGTGTGACTCTACACAGAGGGAGATTGCACTTCTCCACGTTCACTGCATACAGCTTCAACAAGAGGCTCAAAGTTTGGTGAACCTCTTATAACAAGTGTTACCGTGGCATGGCTGGGGGAGAGAAGCAGGAGCACGAAAGCAGGAAGCTGCTGCTAGCAGCCGTCAACATAAAATATGGAAAACACAGAAAGTTTGGGGATGCATTCAGAGCTGATGGAGAGAAAACCATGTGCTCCAAACCCAGAGGGATAGAATCTTTTCTAAGCTGTTCTGCTCCACTCTAACACAGTTAACTGTTTGAATCATCCCAGGTATGCTAGCTCTGTGTACATTAAAAGTGTACTGCATTGCAGCAGTTAAAAAGTACAGCTTATTTAAAAGGTGAGATGGAATGTGTTTTGAGCTTACTTAATGCCTTATTTAACCAGCATAACTGTTGTGAAGGGCAGGGGATTAATGTGGCTGAGTCAGGAATTACTAAAATAGAATTATTTTATTCCCAGAAATCCCCACCTTCAACTACATACAGATTTTTTTTTTTTTTTAATTTATTAACAGGTTTCAGTTCGTTTGAGAAAAATCTTCAAAAGGTGCTATAGACAAATTCAGAAATTTAGGAAACCAGAAAATGGGGAAGGCTAAGCTATATACAGCTTTTACCCCGCTAACTATATGCTAAGGACAGAATTAAGGGAACAACGGCTAACTCACTACGTTGAGGAGAATGATGCTCGTTATGGAATCCTTGCTGTTACTCTCTCTGCGGCTCGACTGGTTTGACTATAAATAATATCCAGTCGGATTCAAAGGCGAAGTCCGGTATTTCAAATATGTTATCTCCACGAGACAGATCTCTGTGGGAATCGCAGCCTCCAACAGCGACGAGGGAGAGCCAAGCTGCTTCCATCCCTTAAACAGGATACAGCCAGGTAGCAACCGAGAGCTGGCTGTTAGCTGTCCCAGAGATTGCCGGGTCCGGATGCCGCCGGCAGTTCTCAAAAGGGGCTCAGGACTTGCCGAGCCTGCAAATCTACAAGGCAGTGCGGAGTGGGGGACTGCCCAAAAGATAGAGACAGTACAAAACCCAAGAGCCGTGTAAAGGACAGGAACCGTCAGAGCCCGGACGGTCCCAAAACAGGGAGCCTTCAGTCTGGAACCTCTCGGGCGGAAACACGCTCAGGCGAGAACACTCGCGCCTTTTCCCTTGCCTATTTATGCCTTTTTGGACAAGATATTCATTTGCCAATATACAGTGGGCGCTAAAACCCAGCCAATAGGGAGCTCGAATCCCTGCGCGGGCTGGCGGCACGAACCTCCACACGTAGAAAGGGGCACCCTGCTGCTCCCCTCCTGCAAGCTCACAGAGCAGGGAAGCAGTTTCGCGCCTCTTCTCCTAACCATCCAAAACCGGGAGGGCGGGAGG
>VWZI01004364.1:48866-106217 GCA_013396835.1 Psilopogon haemacephalus
GGGGGTGGAGAGAGAAGGAAGGAATTTGAGGTGTCCATGGAAATAACCCCAGTACTCTGGAAACCAGGGGATCAGGCGCTGGCTATAGTACTGTTACTCGTTACTCGTTTGTCTGCTTGCAATGAAAGGTCTTGCTAGAAAAGGTTAAGAAAAGACTTATATGCTCCAAAATTATCAGCTTGTTATCATGATTAATAATACTTTATAGTACTTAACATGCTACTTTTAATCTTCAAAGCACTTTGTAAATATTAATTAATCCTCACAATCTGCCTGTGGGGGTAAGCAAATGCTGTCGCTCCCAGCAGTTGAGTTAACTGACTTGCCCAAGTCTAGAGGGTCATGATCAGCCTCTGCATGTCCTGCTGTGATGTTCAAAATACTTAAACACAGTCCTTCCTCTTCTCTGAGATGAGATGGTGGGTGTGTGCCACTTTTACATGAGATATTTTCTTAAAGTGCTGACTTGAACTAATTACTGCAACTTCAGCTGCTTGAACGAAGTTGCAGTTTTCTCCCTTTATACATGATCTGCATTGATGCAAGACACGGACAATTATAAGCTGATAATTGAAGGGCTAGGTTCATGAAGGAGCGTCTAGCTGACATCTAAAACTGTGGCCCAAGCTCTGCTTTACAGTGGAGAATTGTGTATGCATGCACAAAAGTGATCAGAGAGTCACGGCTTAAAGAAGCAACAGACTTCTTGAAAGATTTCACAGACCACCATCACTTGAGACATAACTAAAATGAAGCATTTCACTGAAAGCAGCCTTCAATTTTGTGTAGCCTGATTAGCCTAATGCTTGAGCTTTTCACTTGTGGGTTTCTTTTAGTTTGTTTGTTTCATTTTCAAATAACTCGCAATACTTTTAAGTCCTAACAAACTAACAAAGGTTTAGGGGAAAGGACAGGCCTGTGATGTGGTTTTATTTGTTCATGCTTCTTCGAGTTGGTAAATTACATTGCATTGCTTTATTGAGTGTGCCTTTAGGAGTATATTGAAAAAAATTCCATCTGCCACAATTAATACAGTGCCTAGTGCATCACACGGCACAACCCTGATGTTGAAACCCAGCATTCTCTGGGAGTCCTTTGGTCCCACACTGGATGCCAGAAAGGATAGTAGCTCTGACATGTGATACAGCTGCTGACAAATGGTGGTGATAACGCTAATGAGTTCTCTCCAACACCACACTGTTTTCATGAAATGAATGTGATGATGACCCTATTTGTTACTTCTTCCTTGTTGTTTTGGATAGTGAGTTACTTATCCCTTTACCTGCATGTTAGTTTTATACTGTACGTACAACTCTTTGGAAAGATAGCCTTCACTTTTAAACTGCAAAGAAGCCTTTGAAGACAAAATAAACAAAAGTACTGGAATTTGAGGTATAATAACTAGGGCTGTTGCCTGTCACTGTCACTGTCAGGGCTGGAGAGTAGGCCTGAGGAAAAAGACCTGGGGGTCTGGGTTGATGAAAAGTGCAACATGAGCTGGCAGTGTGCGCACGCAGCCCAGACAGCAACTGTGTCCTGGGCTGCATTAAGAGCAGCGTGGCCAGCAGGGCAAGGGAGGGGATTCTTCCTCTTTACTCTGCTTTTGTCAGACCCCACTAGGAGTACTATATACAGTTCTGGAGCCCCCACCACAAGAAGGACATGGAACTGTTGGAGCGAGTCCAGAGGAGGGCCAGAAAGATGATCAGAGGGCTGGAGCACCTCTGCTAATAGAACAGGATATGAGAGTTGGAGTTTTTCAGCCTGGAGAAGAGAAGATTTCAAGGAGACCTTCTAGTAGCCTTCCAGTATCTGAAAGGGGCCTACAGGAAGGCTGGGGAGGGAGTATTGACAAGGTTTGGTAATGACAGGATTAGGGGTAATGGGTTTAAACTGGAAGAGAGGAGATTTAATGGGATGTTAGGAGGAAGTTCTTTACAGTGGGGGTGGTGAGACATGGGAACAGGTTGCCCAGGGAGGCTGTGGATGCTCCCTCCCTGGAGGTGTTCAAGGCCAGGTTGGATGAGGCCTTGAGCGACCTGTTCTAGTGGTAAGTGTGCCTGCCTATGGCAGGGGGTTGGAACTGGATGATCTTTGAAGTCCTTTCCAACCTAAACCATTCTATGATTCTATGACTTTATGACTTACCACAATGCTTTGCAGAGACAGTGACGCCTTTGTGGGAGATGGAGATCCCTTCACTGAACCAGAGAGAGAAGAAATTGAGTTGTAAAGGTATGTAAGAGGTAGGAGGATTTCTATGGGACTATTTCATTGCAGAGGCAGAAGGTAACAGAGCCAGTCATGAGGAATGTAAAAGTGTGAAGGCATAAAGATGGAGGGCAGATTAAAAGCACCATGGAGAGTGTGAGCGAACAAATCAATGGTAATGATGGAACTATGTCTGAGTGGAACCCAATAGTTTACAGTCCTGGTGACTTGGCACTGGGGATTAAATGTTGCAAGGAGCAGAGCTGAGCCCTTGTCTAGCCTCTCAGCATTCAAAGAGATGCTGATTGACGGGGTAGGTTATGCCACAAAACTAAGTCAGATCTGTTGAGGAAAGACCCACCTCAACATAAGCACCTCTGCACCTCACTGAGAAGTGATGACTGAATCTTGTGCAACCAGGAGCCAGGGTGAAGAAGCAGTGGTGTCAAGAGAGATGCCATTCATGGCTGTCATGCCTACAGGAATGGGCCAGACCTCGTCTTGGAAAGTGGAAACACAAAAGAAACAGTAGAAGTTGAAAGAAGGACCTTGAGGGTTCTTGCTGAGGTTAGAGGTAGCACCTGGTGGGGAGGTAGGAGAGCAGCAGTGGGAAAGAGATGAGCAGCACTGGTGGTGTGTAGGATGGTAAGGCAGGGGCTCAGAGGCACAGACAGGAGCTGAGGGATCACAGATCAGAGCTGGCTGTGAAGGCACTGAGAGAAGGGCCTGGAGCAGCCTGGAGGGAGGGAAGAGAGGATTCTGGCAGTTGGCAAGATCAATGCATGTCTGGCTCTAGCTGGGGCAGTGGTGAGTGAGGGCTGCCAGTGCTCACTAGCTCTTACTGAGCCTGCCCTGTGCTTGCAGCCACTGCTATATTAAGCACATTAGTATTAAAAGGACAGCAGAATCTGCCTTAATAGTAATGCTTCTATGAGCAGTTTTACACAAACATAGCTTTAGTTCCCTTCTTTATTCTTTCAGGGATTCCTTTGCTGGTGTGAGGCATACATCTTTATCTACACAGCATCTCAGATGCCCTACCACTATGGCACTAGGACCACTAATTTTATCTGGTTTTGTGGTTTGTTACCTCAGGAGGAAGGATCTGGGGATATTTGCCAGCACTACTGGTCACAGTGCTGCCACAAGGACAACTAGGATAGATAGAAGGATGAGCAAATAGAGCAGTGAGGTCTCTCCATAAGAGGTAAAGCCATGTGTATTCCCATCCCATAACACTAAGCAACCCAAAGAGTTTCTTTCTGATGGCATTAGCCATGGCACCCCAGAGCCAACTATAAAGGAACAAGGAAAATCTGGTTCTCTCATACCACCGTGCCAGAGCAAGACTTTTAGTAAATAGAACAAGGCTATACCTGGCCTTTTGGCATGAACTCAGTGTAATAAATGAAAGCTAAACATTTTCAAAATCAAATATTTGCCAAATGGTGAAATACGCAGCTTCAGTGAGAGGTAAGCTCATCCTTGGTGGCCTCAGTCAGTTCAGATACTTCAGGCATCTTGGGACCACTGTGGTAGCCTCAGTTAAGAGACCTCCACACTGTCGGAGGCCACTTGTGGATAAAGATTCACAAGTATAAACTGCACAGATTCTTCCCAAATGTTCTTAACAAAGATGACTTAAATATGGGCAGCTGGAATATCCCATATGTTAGCTTCCTACAGCCATGTATGTGTGTCTTATACAGGGTAAAGCTTGAGCACAAACCAAAAAAAAACACCAAGAGAGGAGCTCAAAATAAGAAAGCCAGAATTTGGCATTTGGCTCTGTCTCTACTTATTGCTAATAGTAAAGGGTGAAGACCTGGAAGAAAAGCATAAAGCTCAAAATTAGGCTTCAGCATGTGTCTCTGGTTGGGCCTATTCTGCAGATACTTTTATTTCGCTCTTGAAAGCAGCAAGTACCAGAAATTGGAGAGGAAGATCTAGATATGTCACAAATATGAAATGCAAATACAACACATTCCAGTACAGACCCTTCACTGAAACAAGCCCTAGAGCAAAGCTACCTCCTCCTGATGATGACAATGCAAAGAACTTCAGCATAATAGTATTTACTCAGTTCAATGAGGGCTTTAATGCACTTCAGTCTTAGAAACAAAACTTGAGCTATTTAAGTGCACAATTTTCAAAACTGAGGATTTATTTGCACTTGGCTGACGACTTCAGTGGGAGTCATGCTGCAACCAAAGGCACTTCTTAGAAAGCCTGTTCCACAGGTGAAAAGATCATCTTATATATTAGCAGAAATTATGCCTTTTTGCTTTAAGTACAAGAAGAACAAGAGTAAGGAAGTACAGACTTAGTTCAGATGTAAACAGAAGCAAAAAAAAACATTTTAACTTTGCAGGCTTCAACTTTCCAGAGTCAAAGTAGTGCTAGAAACATGGAGACAATTTGAGCTTATTGGCCAGTAAATAACTGTATATTAAAAGACACTCCAATCAAATTTAATGAGATTTCATGAGAGTTTAGCACTATCTAGGACTTAGGAGTTGAGTCCTAGGACTCATTTGACCATTTGTCTCAACCTGTGCCAGGGAAGGTTTAGGAAGAAGTTCTTTACAGAAAGAGTGGCTGGCCATTGGAATGGGCTGGCCAGGGAGATGTTGGAATCATCCATCTCTGGAGGTGTTTAAAAGGAAGCTGGATGAGGCACTTAGTGCCATGATTTAGTTAATTAGAAGGTGTTAGGTGACAGGTTAGACTTGATGATCTTGAAGGTCTTTTCCAACCTGGTTGATTCTGTGATTGCTCAACTCAGTTGCCTCATGCAAGTCACTTCATCTTTTACTTCACTTTGCTTCAGTAAATCAGTAATAAATATATTTATTCTCTTGGAGATGATTGGATGAGAATTAAGTAATATTATTAAGTACACTTATTTTACACAAGTGATGCTAATGTGGCAGTAAGTAGCAAGCCTTTTCTAGTACAGAGCTTTTTTTGCCCATGAGTATACTAGGAATTTTTAACAAGCACCCTGACTTTTGCCTTCATACCAGTGAGTCCTCCACTTGCTTCAGAAGTCTTGCTATCTATTTTTTAAAATACATGATTGAGCATTCAGCATACTCTTCTCAAGACTTTTAACATGGAACTTTTAGTTAAGCTTGTAAGATCACTGAGGTTCTAACCTCAACTCTCCTTAACCCAAGAAACTTTTTTCCCAGGATGAAGTTTTCTTTCAAAATATGATGTGGTAATACCTCTTTCTAATAAAAACCTACAGAATTCTCTTTATCTTTTCCGATGTGGGGAAGGCATTTGAAAATAAACTTTTATTTTTGTAGATCCAGCAACTTTAGAAGACAGGAATCAGTACAGGGCAGGCTAATCATTCCGGTCTCCATTGACAAGCAGTGAAAGAGTTAATTATCTGCTTCTTTTTACTAATTCTTTTGCAGAGCTTGGTTGTGCATATTAAATGTCCAAGTTACCAGATTCAAAGAAAAATTTTATCTCAATTTGGCTACATATTGAAAGTGCCATTCCCTGTTGTCCTACATATCACGGTTAATTGCATACATTTAGCCCTCTATTGGAGAATAATTTAGCTTCAGATTGAAAAGAAACAGCCCTGGCCTTGGTTGTTTTGGCATACAAGTCTCCAGTATGACTCTGTTTTCTAAGCAGACATTAATGATTCTAAAACTAATACTCATTGTTTGAAGAGGCATAGCGGCCTTGGCATTTACTTAACCTTTTGTCTCATGTATGAGACTGAGTCAGCCTAAATCCTTTTCTTAATTAATATCTATTTTTTTTCTGTCCAACATTATTTATTAAACCATTTGCATGCAACAATTAGAGTTGAGAGATTAGAAAAAAAAAAAAAAACCACCATATGAGCAAGCTTACTTAGATAACAACCATGAAACTGGTCCTCTAGCTCAGACAAAGCTCTGAGCATGAATGAAATGGGACTAGAGAACAAGTAAGGTCAGGTAAAAAAAATCAAAATCCAAGTCCCATTATTCACCTATTAGCCTTAACATTAAGCTCTTCCCTACAAAAAGAAAAAAAAAAACCCAACCAACCAAAACCCCAAATCAAAACAACAAAAAACCCCCATAAACAAACAAAAAAACCCCCAAAATCAAAATCCAGAGAGAAAATATTACTGTAAAAGCATAAAAATAGGGATTTGACACCTCTACTGATTATCAGTGCTGTGGTAGTTTTGGTTGTGAATAAAGTGCAACCACTGAACCTGTTCACTTACTGCTGTGGTAGAAATAAATTATCATTCCAGATTCCTGTTATGTTTCAGAGGACAGCACTGATCCCTCTCAACTGGAGGCCACCTAGTTTTCCAACATTTTTGTTTCTTCTTTGCACATTTGTGATCACCACTACTTTGCACAAGCTGCTGCTAAGCGGGCAACAAGAGACCGTTATGAATATTCACATCAACATGCAAACTAGAAAGGACATCTTTGATGATTAAAACAAAAACATTTGGGGAGTTTTATTACCAGTTCTGTCGCACTAATTAAGAACAGGACCGTAGCTGGCTCACATATAGATACACAAGGAAGTAGAGTCTTGAGCATCTTTCCTCATCTACCAACAGTAGCTATGGTCTCTTCTCCCATGTAACAAGTGACAAGATGAGAGGAATCAGCCTCAAGTTGTGCCATGGGAGGTTTAAGGATATTAGGAAAAATGTCTTCACTGAAAGAGTGGCTAAGCAGTGCAACAGGCTGCACAGGGAAGTGGTGGAATCGCCATAATTTGAAATGTAAAAAAAATGTGTAGATGTGGCAGTGTTTAGGGATATTGTTTAGCGGTGGATTTGGCAGTGTTAACAGTTAGACTTGATATTGGAGATTTTTTCCAACCTTTATGATTCTATGATTCTGTGTGTAATTACAGATGATTTGCTCAGTGGATTGGCAGTCTGCAAGACGAACACCTTTTATATTTTATCATAGAATCATAGAATCATAGAATGGTTTAGGTTGGAAGAGACCTTAAAGATCATCCAGTTCCAACCCCCCGCCATAGGCAGGGACACCTCCCACTAGATCAGGTTGCTCAAGACCTCATTGAGCCTGGCCTTGAACACATCCAGGGAGGGAGCAGACACAACCTCCCTGGGCAACCTGTTCCAGTGCCTCACCACCCTCACCGTGAAGAATTTTTTCCTAACATCCCGTTCGAATCTCCCCTCCGCCAATTTGAACCCATTCCCCCTTGTTCTGTCATTACAAGACCTTGTGAACAGTCCCTCCCCAGCCCTCCTGTAGGCCCCCCTCAGATACTGGTAGGCTGCTATAAGGTCTCCCCAAAGCCTTCTCTTCTCCAGGCTGAAAAGCCACAACTCTTTCAGCCTGTCCTCATAGCAGAGGTGCTNTGCTCTCCAGCCACTCACCACCCAGCCTGTATTTGTGCTTGGGATTGCAGTGACCCAGGTGCAGGACCTTACACTTGGCCTTGTTAAATTTCATGAGGTTAGCCTGGGCCCACCTCTCCAGCCTGTCCAGGTCCCTCTGGATGCCATCCCTGCCCTCCAGCAAGTCAACTGTGCCACACAGCTTGGTGTCATCTGCAAACTTGCTGAGGGTGCACTCAATTCCTCTGTCCATGTTGCTGACAAAGATGTTAAACAGCACTGGTCCCAGCACTGACCCCTGAGGGACGCCACTTGTCACTGGTCTCCAGGTGGACATTGTGCCCTTGATCACCACTCTTTGTGTGCGACCATCCAGCCAATTCCTTATCCAGCAAGTTGTCCACCCATCAAGTTCATGTTTTTCCAGCTTGGTGACCAGGATGTGATGTGGGACAAAGTCAAATGCCTTACTAAGGTCCAGGTAGATGACATCAGTTGCCCTTCCCTTGTCCACTGCTGCTGTGACTTTATCTTAGAAAGCCACCAAATTTGTTAGGCATGATTTGCCCTTGGTGAAGCCATGCTGGTTATCATCAGGCACCTCTGCTTTGTTTTCCATCTGCCTTAGGAGAGCCTTGAGGAGGATCTGCTCCATGATCTTGCCAGGCATAGAGGTGAGGCTGACTGGTCTGTAGTTCCCAGGGTTGACCTTTTTTCCCTTCTTGAAGATGAGTGTTATGTTTGCCTTTTTCCAGTCAGCAGGAAGTTCACCAGTCTGCCATGACCTTTCAAATACAATGGACAACGGTTTGCCAGTTCCCTCAGGACCTGTGGGTGGATCTCATGAGGCCCCATGGACTTGTGCACGTTCAAGTTCTTTTGGTGCTCATGAACATGATCTTCAATTACAGTGGGCAGGTCTTCACTTTCCCAGACCTCACTTTTGCCCTCTGGAATTTGGACATTGTGGCTGGAGCACTTGCTGCTCAAGACTGAGGCAAAGAAGTCATTGAGCACCTCAGCCTTATCCATATCCTTTGTTGCCAGCTCTCCATTTCCCTTCTGAAGGGGTCCCACGTTCTCCCTAGTCCTCCTTTTCTCACTGATATACCTGAAGAAACTCTTCTTGTTGCCCTTAATGTCCCTAGAGAGATTCAACTCCAGCTGTGCTTTAGCTTTCCTGACCTGATCTCTGCTGGGCAGAGATGACAAACAAGGCCTATATGAAAAATTATAATGCTCTCCAGACTTTGTAGTGATAAACAGCATGGGTCTCGTAATATGAGCCATATCTTGCATCCATTAGAAGATTTACAGGAATGAGATTAACTCTAAGCATTGATGCCAATGTCATCCTAAATCCTGTATTAGCTCTTAGCATCTCACATCTAAATTGCTTTAGGAGATCTCTCAGTACCACGCAAAGCTCTTAACTCACAGCTCTCATGAGAACCTGTAGACAGTGAACCCTCCTACATGTATGATAAGGTCCTAAAGTTCTTATGCATGACTTGCTTCTTCATAGGCAGTGAAGACGTGGTGAAGAAACAAAGTGGAACCACTGAGTAGAAACCTTCGTGAGAGCTGAATTGGACCATGGCCACTTACTCAGAGCTGAAGCTTCCAACAGAAAAGATCTAGCCCTAGGGGTCTGGAAGTGTCATTTTTTTCAGCGCTACTTCACCAATGTCACACTACTTTAAAGATTATTTTAGGCATATAGTTCAGCAGGTACATTCAGGGTATGAAGTTAGCAGGTTCTAAAATGCAAATCCATGTCTATAAATTCAACATATTAATAAGTTAACAGTTTTCAATAAGACATCAACATTTGCATGCATCTTCCTACTTGTTATGTGCAGTACTACGTTTTTTTTACTTTTCTTGGATGCTAGCCAGAGAGTCTGAGTCCCTAGTTAGTTCATCTAATACTTTCTTGCCACAATAGATCTGGGTCTTGGCCAAGTACTGGACTCATACTGCATACAAACCCAGAGAATTCTCTCCCTTATCTATTAATAGTCTTCACTTCCCAGAGAAGGGGAAAAAATATAAATTAAGATAAGCAAATACATAAAAATCCGGCACTGACTATAGCAGGTATTTTTAGCATCTTCTAACACTGTGTGTAATCAAAAGATTTTCTTAAGTATTTGTATTACCCTATTTTTCCAAGAGTCTAATTCATGACTATTCACCTGAACAGAAGAAGATCACTTCTTTAACCCCCTCCTGGAGCTTCTCAGGCTTTCCACAAGAGTGAGCAAGGTTACATGACCTGAAACAAAACAAGGGAGGAAGAGTCTTCAGTACACTCTTTTCTTTCTCCGTGTCACTTTCTCAAACTATGGAAGAATTTAAAGAGGCCATGAGCGGCTGAAGGTGGTCTCTGTTTTTACATTTGAGCTTGAAAATTTTTATTTGTTACTCAGAGCTTCTGGTTTCTTCAGAGGAAACACAGAAGAGATGCCTTTTGAAAGAGCTTTGAGAACATTGTCCAGTGCATCTCTGATGGGCAGGGAAATGAACCCACCTTTTACTGTGAATTTAAAGTTGCAGATTAACACTTTAAAAAGAGCAAGGAAGAAAAAGGAGTGATGTATTGATCTTGGATGTGGTTATATAGCCACTTTAATCCACGTGAAGCCTGAACTGCCCTGGAAGGGCTGGTCCTGCCTGCCCAGCCCTGATGGGGCCATTTTTGGCCACTTGAAAAATAATAGGCTAAACATCATCTGACCCTAAAAGCACACCTTGATGCTGCTGAGCACACAGAAACAAAACACTCCTCAGATCAGAGCAGGCAGGCACGAGGAGGTAGGCATGGAATGGAAAGGGTGTGCTCTGCCCTTGAGTAACAGCCCCATTCATGCTGACCATGCAACAGCCAGGAAACCTGAGACAAGGACAAAGCCAAGAGCAGAAGGGGAGACATCTCATCTTTTCCCAGGCTGCAGCTAGAATCACAGCCCAGTCCACCAGTCCACATGGAATATTTTGCTGTCAGTGCAACACTAATCAGGCTAGTCCACTGGGTTGACTTGTAAACTTTTGATAATAATACCAAGGCAGCTGACAAGTTAATAGAGCACATGATTCCCGTACCTTCCATTTGAGCTCTGTGCGCACTTTTTCTGCTTAATTTGTCCTCTCCGCCCCCGGCCCCCGCCCCCCCCCGAAAAGCATCAGTGCCTTAATTTCAGTTGTTTCGTTGTTTCAGAACTTAGATTCTCTTGAAGAATGAAAGTATGTTGTGCCCCCCCCCCCNTTCAGGTTTTTATATATGACTAACTAACCTATTATTGCTCTTCTTGGTCAGAGATTAATGGGAATTTCTTAAAGGATAAAGAATTATTTAACAAGCTGCAGCATATGTATGGGCTTGGAACGCACTGTGTGATAGTATGAATAATAGGAAATGTGGCTGTTTATTTTCTTGACTAATGAACCAAAGCTAAATTCAGCTAGTGAGATGTCAAAAAACTCAAACCCAACCCCCCAAAAAATGCAGCAAAACCCTAACAAACCAAGTGGATGATCTTTGCATTAACATAAACATATACTTTAGTGAAAAAAACTGTTAAGCAATTCAGGTTCTTATGTGCTCTAACTCAAGCCGGTATAGGAACATACCAACATTATATCTAAAATGTCTGAGACACATCAAAGACTTTCAATGAATAGTTTAAATCCGGGTGATAACAAATAGCTCATTGGGAGGAGAAAGAGAGAGAGAGACTGCAAGGCAGAAAGAACAAAACAATTTGCTGCTCATAAGAACTTCACACAATTTTTCTTTACAAAGTAATGGCAATAATGTGCTTGGTCAAAGATGTCTGTGCAAGGAAAATTGACTTCTAGGACCACAAGTAACACAGTCATTTGATGATTGCCTTGACAATGGCAAATATGGATACCTTTCACTTTTCCAATTCTTTCAGTTCATACACAACCTCAGAGTGCCTTGAAACACCTTGTCCCCACTGGGTTGAAAAGCATGCACAAAGAGGAATTAGAGCATCTCTAGGCTGACTTTGGCACTAAGGGAGAAGAGCAGAAAACATATCAGGAGAGCAGGAAATGGAAGGCAAATCAGTTTCTCAGGCAGTTGAAAACAGTGTTTGGTTCTTTTGACTACTAGTTTGCCAAGTATCTCCTGCAGTGTCTGTTCTGAGCAACAAACATCCATGATTTGTATGACCAGGTGAAACAGAAATAACTCCTTTTCTGGCAGAAACAAATAATCTCCCTCTAGCTCTCTTCAAAAATGCATCCTAACCAAGGTAGGTAGTAACAGTGAGCCTTCTGCAGCTTGACACCCAATTATTTCAATATCCACTATATCTTTGCCTTCTCAGGGCTCATTGGTTTTTTCCTTTAACTTTCTGAAGGCACACAAAGAATCGAATAACCTTTTCTGTGAGTACCTGGCTGTAGCCACATCACTGAAGGGGGTCCTTTCGACATTTTAAAAGACCTGAAGTGTGTGAAAACATGGCACTGCAGTCAAGAATCTCATCAGAGAACGGAATAAGAAGATTTATTTTATTTTTAATATTTGAAAGATTTCAAAAAGCATTCAACTGGATTTCTCACTAAGAGGATGAATGAAGAGAATCCTTTGTAACTAAGCTGGGAGGCCCAAGTCTTTTATCCATTGTTACACAGTTTTTCCCCAGGGCAGAGTTAGCAAGGCCTGAAAGCCCCAGATGCTTAACAAGGCCAGTACACTTGGGTGGGCTTTTCTGCCATTTCCTAAGCTCCTCCTGAGGTAGCAGCCATCAGAGCTGAGCAGGTCTGATACTACATTTCAGCCATCAACAGAGATTATTTGGGGAGATCCTAGAAGCAGTAACACTCATGGAGGTGAACCTGCCTGACCTGCCAGTAAATGCACAGGTGTGTACACACACGCCTTTGATGCTGAGCCACTCTTACGTCTGCTTCTTTAATAAACCAGAACCAAAACCGTTCTGCAGTAGATTAGGAGGGAATTGGCACCTTGAGTAATCACTATGCATCAGACTTTGCCAAGCTGCCTCTTCCTGTCAGCTTTTCCAAAACATTATATATGACTGGCTAGCTGAAGATACATTGTGTCTTTCGAGATAGACCTCCTTAAAGAACACAACCAGTGTAACTGTACTGTTAACCCTTTTGTTTTATTTTTTGGGCTTTGTACATTTTCATGTGAAATCCCTACAACCATGATGCAAATGAATTGTTGGGTTTGAATAAAACTTTGGCACATACTCCCTGATCTTGGTACACGCACTGATGGATACATAGCTCTGTCCCACAGATATTTGCATCTGATTGAAAGTGAGAACTTGAGTGATTCCCAAGAGACAGTAATACAAGGAGGACCTTGGGCCCTGAGTCAGGATACCCAGAACACATTCTTACCTTTCAACCCCTTAAAAACACTACAAAAACATAAGTATGCAAGATCTCTATAGGTAAAATTTTGCTTGGCAGCACTTTGGGTTTCTGAGATTTTCTCTTTAATACAGCCACAGAGGTACATCAACTAGGAACTGCAAAAGACACTTTACTACTTATGCCTATTTGTGCCCCAATCAATGTGTCAGGGTTCACCATTCAAGGTTGCTCTCAAATAAAGGGTGAGATAAAACAGCTTTTAAGTAATTAAGTATCTCTTTTCTGACTTGCTACAAAGCTTCTGGAACCCTAATAGAGCAGAAATTTTAAAGGGAAAAATCTCTTGTATGAATCCACTGCCCAGAAAGAGGAGAACATAACAACAGCCATAAAAGTAATGCCTATTTGCTTACTTGATCCCACTGAAATGAATGGCCTTTGGTTTAGGTAAGTGTAAGGGCTGTAAAGCAGGGTGTGCCTGGGGACCAGGAAGTGTCTGCTTCATGCATTAATGAACTGGCAGCAGTCCCAAGCACAAATACAGGTTGGGTGGTGAATGGCTTGAGAACAGCCCTGAGGAAAAGGACCTGGAGGTCTGGGTTGATGAAAAGCTCAACATGAGCTGACAGTGTGCGCATGCAACCCAGACAGCAACTATGTCCTGGGCTGCATCAAGAGCAGCGTGACAAGGGAGGGGATTCTTCCTCTTTGATCTCGTCAGACCCCACTAGGTGTACTGTATACGGTTTTGCAGCCCCCACCACAAGAAGGATGTGGAACTGTTGGAGTGAGTCCAGAGGAGGGCCAGAAAGATGATCAGAGGGCTGGAGCACCTATGCTAATAGGCTATGAGAGTTGGGGCTTTTCATCCTGGAAAAGAGAGGGCTTCAAGGAGACCTTCTAGTAGTCTTCCAGTATCTGAAAGGTGCCTACAGGAAAGCTGGGGAGGAGCTACTTACAAGGTTTTGCAATGACAGGATTAGGGGTAGTGGGTTTAAAATAGCATAGGGGAGAATTAAACGGGATGTTAGGAGGAAGTTCTTTACAGTGAGGGTGGGAAACACTGGAATGGGTTGCCCCAGGGAGTTTGTGGCTGCTGGATGTGCCTGGTTGTGCCAGGTTGGATGAAGCCTTGAACTACCTGTTCTAGTGGGAGATGTCCCTGTCTGTGGTGGGGGGTTGGAACTAAATGATATTTGAGGTCCTTTCCAACCTAAACCATTCTGTGATTCTATGATTTCATAGATTGAGTTCAGAAGGACTTTTACTATGCACTCAGCTCTCCCTTTTTATACTCCCAACAAAAAGATGAGGAAATTCCTAGTTCACAATAAAGCCAAAGTTGATTTAAAAGAGATCCAGCTAGAGATTTTGAAATGATGCCACCCTTGAGAAAACACAGGTTGCAGGCTCTGATTGTGAGAGTCCTCCACACATAGACTTGGGTGTGTTCTCACACAGGGTGAACCTGCGAATGAGCGAAACTGTGTTCATCAAAATTATTGCCCCACACCCTGGCCACTTTTACATTAAAGCCCCATCACTCCTTCTCAAGCTTCACCATTCATATGGAGAAGCTTGAATAACCCAAGAAAAAAAAAAAATCATCATACCAAGCAGTTGTATTTTAATGTTTATACTATGGCTTTCTGTATAATAGGAATAATCACTATTGCTTTGTAGTACACTTACAACAAATAGCTTCTGAGATTGCTCAAACACTTTAGCTCCACTTCAGCTCTTAATCAAACTGAGCAGCTGTTTATTGCAATTACACTATAAAGCAATAGACATTATCCCTTAAGTAACTGTCTTATTAATATAGGTAGTTACACAGCTATTTCATAGTTACTCTTAAATAACGGCTTCTAATTATTGTATTAACATAAATAACCATCTCAATAAATTTAAATTAAATGCATATGTGAGAAATGTAATTTAAAGTATTGCACAAAATTACATCTGTTTACTAATGTTTAAATTGATGTCACTGTGTAGTTCAAATAAAATGCAACTTTAGTTCACTTTTTGATCATGAGGGTACACCAAAAAAAACCAAAGAACTTCCTAAATACTGAAGTGGGCACTGTCTGATCTGTATTCTGTTGATTATTTTCTTTGCAATATTAGTTTGCTGTCAGGACAATGAGATTTCTTTTTATCCACAAAACTTAAAATTTAATGTTCCCATTTAGTTTTCTTCTCATTTCTAGTCAAAGCAACATATGAAACATATGAAGTATTGCATTTTGCCCTCCAGTTTACTTGTGCAACTCTACTTTCAGTGGAGAAAAGGATTTTATTTTCCTGAGCAATACTCAATCCTCCATATCTTATGCCATTTGTTCTGGTAGGATCAAGCTCTTTGCCTTCAGCTAAATGGAAGGCAGACATTGCCTGACCTGGACGGAAATCCCAGCTCTTCCTCACTGGGCACAGTTTATTGTTCAGGGAGTCTCATGCTACCCTAAAATCCTCTGCTGCAGTGCAGGCAACACTTGCATGGCAGCTTTTGTCTCACGCTAACAACATTTATCTCAAAAGGGACCAGAACACAGATTTGCACATTCCACCGCTCATTTTACGGAATGCTCTGCCCATCACACTGGCTTGCTCAGGTGCTTTTTTCACCACAATACTTCTTTTGAGGATGAAAAAAAAATCTCTTCTCCTTATTCTGTTCTAGATTCCTCTCTTGAAGTATATATATATATATTTAAAAAANAAGAAAAAGAGAAGGACTGTCATAGACAGGAAAACAGATGATGTTAGAATGCACTGAGAGAAACAGGAAGTGGTAAATTAAGCCAAGAATGGGATGAAATTAAGGCTGTAAAATACAAAGGTGCAAAGTGAGGTGAAGAAGCCTCACATTCTTTCCTGCCAGGCATTATCTTCTGTCACTCAAAACATTTTGATTCAGTTCTATATCTGGTACAGGGTCCTGTAAATGTGAACTGCTATCTCTCTGAAATCAAATTGCAACAAACCCTGTCAAATGTAACTGAGATGTATTGAAAAAACAAAGTGTTGAAATCAGGAACATGTAAAGAACAATTTCTCTGAGGGTCTTGATCTGGGTCTCAGCAACTTTTAAGCTGGGAATTGAGGCACATTTGGCTCAGTTAACATCAAAGATTTTGAAGGGAAGAATTTGGTTCATGAAATTCAACCTACTGATGTTAAATTCTGCTAACTAGCAAAGTCCATCCTACTTTCTGCCTGCTAATTAGAGGACACAATCTCCCTCTAAGGAATCATTAAAGAATGGTGTTTCAATGCATATATACACTCCATATTAGGATGAAGGGTGCCTCAGTGACACCATGTCCATGGAGAGCTGGAATGCAGCTGGAGATAACAAAGATGAAAGCAATGATTTATTTATCTCAATATTTCTATGGAAATGCAACAGGTAACATGAAGAGATAATTACAGGCTCCATCAGAAAAGGGTTACTGATGCTGTGATCTAGCAGACATACTAAGCTACTCAGCAGACAAGCTTTTAAAAGTTTACAGACTATACTGGGCAAAGAGAGACAATTCAGTACAAAGGGATTTTACAGAAAAATTCAGAAACTAAGAGTGAGAGAAGACATGTTTAAACTTCAGGTAACAGAGTTATTAGGGTGTGTATGTGCCTACACTGTTGCTCACCTTTGAGCCCCACCTAGGCATTTGACATTGATGTAATCTGAAATCTCAAAAGCTCTGAGTTTAGACAACTAAATTGTGGCTTTGTCAGTTTAGCCTTGACTGAAAGACAGGCGTTTTGTTTCAGAGTAATACTCCTTACAGACTCCTTTATTCCCAAACTCAGATTATCGAAATAAGAAAGTACAAAAAATGAAATAATCACAAACAGACAAAGATATTTGCATACCTTTAACAAAGAGATTCTTTGGGCAAAATAGGGATTTTTTAAATTATTGCTTGTGGATTTTTTTTTTTTTTTTTTACATATAGGATTCTCAGCTACAGTTCTCTGCTGAGATTTGGAACAGCTTAGAGTTTTTGAAGGTGTGTTTTTGGTAATGTGGTAGATCCCTTACCACTGCTATGTAGTTTTACAAGCTTGTTCTGCTCAACACAAAGTGCTCTCTGAACAAAAATCCAATTGACAATCTGTACCAGAATTATTAAAAAATGTAGCTCTGGAAGCAGGCATACAAATAAACCCACTACTTACACAGCAGTTTGATGCCAAAAGTGCAAGTGAGGAGTATCTATTAGCTATCTGACACTTGTACATCTAATTCAAAGTGGGTCATTGTTATCAGGTCTCCATTATCCTTAGTAAGTGACTGGGATTTTTTCCCAATAGCAACCAAGGTCTCTCCTGGCATGACTTTCACAGGTGACTTCTTACACAGTCCAAGAACTGCACATGTTGATGATGATGCCATTGGGATCCCACATCTGATTGTTACTACAGTTTTGTACTATTAATGCAATGGAAAGTGAGTCAGGGAACCCAAAACACAGCCCGAGCAGAACACGGCACCATCTACCTGACCCCAAATTTAGTCTGTCTTTGAGACGCTGTTGCCTGCAAGTAGTGGATGAGTCCGTTACCATGAAGTGCCTAATTGCAGAAAGCAGCAGTGAGCAAGACCTATAGGGCGCTCACTCAAACCTGCAAAACTTCAAGTCTTAAAATTCAGGGTTTCCTTCTTATATGCCTCTGTATCTGGGTGTGGGGGACCACACATTTCTGTCTTCTTGGCATTGTGGCATAGTTTGGACCTTAATTTGGGGTTTTTTATGCCAGTAAGTGTGTTGAAGGTAATAGAATACAAGCTTCATAACCTCAGTTCTGACCTGAAGGGATCACGTGTTCTGGCATAGGTTAAGGGTCTCATTTAATTTAGAACATTAAGCTAGATTTGAACTATAGCTCCAGAAGTAAAAAGTCTGCATTTTTATCTGGGAAGCCACATGGTTCTGGTTTCCTGATTGGTACTTGTGAGATTCCAGTTTTGGCAAACCACAGAGGTACTAACTCTGTGCTCTATTTTCTGCCTTTTTTAATGGCCAACTAGTCTGTTTTGGTTTTTGTTGTTTTTTGGGGTTTTTTAAAAGGATTTGAGTGACAAAGTGACTATGCATATTATTCCACATTTGAACTGTAAGACTTCAGTATTTCTACCTCTAGTGTGTAATTGGATCAGCTGCCAGTTACAGAAAGGAGCTCAGTGAGTATTAAGTGTGTGGAAAATGAAGAAGAGTCCAAGTGTGAAGGGGAGGAATAATTTGACAAAGCCTGCAGTGAGCTATACTTGGTTTTCTCATTCCAGAATGGAGTAGGTTTTGAAGCGCTTGAGAAAAAAATGGCTTTGATTTATCCACTTTGGTTCACAGACTGCTAGACACAATCTCGGAGTGACCCAAGACATATGGAAAGACACAGTCCCTGTCTCGAGGAGCTTACAATACTGACATCATCATAATGAGGATGGTGGAGTGCCAAACTAAACCTTGTCAGGCAGCACACAAATCTACTGTCATTGGGTTGGTGCCACAGCAGGACTGTGGCTTACTTTGTTCACGGTATGGTGGTCCTCCAAAAACTGTACCCAATGCTCTTTTGTAGGTCCCCACTGCAGCACTTGTTTGCTGTGATTTTGTGTTTGCTCAAAGAAAGGAATGAGGCTAATGTAAGCATGAAACATTTGAAAATCTATTACAAAAATGCAGGGTAAATCTCAGACCTTTAGAAAAGGCGAGGAATGGATTGTCCAGTCAAAAAGTGAGGGAGTTTCTTTCAGGATAAGAAAATTGGCTTGCCACTGATCTCTCCATTAATCACAGCTACGGCAGGATCATGGAAACAGAAAGACATTTCTTTACCCACTAACCATTTATACCTATATAAAATGTAAACAAATCCTAGGTTTCTGGTCAAATGCTAGTTGTAGGACAGAAGATCTGGACACTGAATAGATATTGACTACTGAATGGTAGTCAGAAAGTCTTTCAATTTACACTCATACAAAAGAAACAAAGGAAACAGTAATTACCTGGAAATTCATAGATAGTTGTCCATCAGCTGTAGAAATCCACCCTAACATTCACCACAGTGATCTATAAGGAATGAGGAAGAAACATTCCTTAATGATGCAGAGAAGATTATAAAAATGCCAAGTGGATTTACTGCGCAGTGGCAGCCAAGATACACTTAGTACTGCCAAAAAAGGTAGAGAGAGGAAAGAACAACTGAACTCTGCTGTCTCCCAGCTCTAGGTTGCTCTAAGCTACACTTGGTGCTGTACTGCCCATAGGTCCAAACTGATAGTGTGTGGTTTGTAAATTCTTCTGTTATGCCTTCCACAGCAGCCGCTAATGTCCAAAGGGCCCCTGGGTTACAGCCATAGAGTCACACCCTCTCTCATTGGCATAAAAGCTATGTAGACAAATCTATCTGGAAAACCACAATAAAAACCAAATCAGAATAATTTCTCTATGACTCTCCAAAGGGCTCAGGGCATTAAGCCCTACCTCAAAGGAAGTCAAGATTGGATCAGGACATCTGAGAGTGATAGAAGGGGAGAGATGACAAGAGGTGGTAGTCTAAAGGTTTTATCAGCATGAGTTTAGATGACCATGTTACTCATAGGTCACTGTGTTTTCCAGCTGACTAGCAACAGATGAAATAAGGGAGACAATGGACTCTGCATTTCCAGATACCAACTGCAGCAAAGTGTGCCTTTTCATCTGCTCTTTCATCTGGAATATGCATGGCACTGCTCAGGAAGCAGCTGACTTTATATGCAAAAAGCAACCCAACATGAGATTCCACTACAACGAAGCAAGCTCTGCCAGAACACTGAGACAATATTTAGAATCATAGAATGGTTTAGGTTGGAAGAGACCTCAACGATCAGCCAGTTCCAACCCCCAGCCATAGGCAGGGACACCTATAGAACAGGTAGCTCAAGGCCTCATCTAACCCGGCCTAGAACACCTCCAGGGAGGGAGCAGCCACAACCTCCCTGGGCAACCTGTGCCAGTGTGTCACCACCCTCACTGTAAACAACTTCTTCCTAACATCCTGTTTAAATCTCCACTATGCCAGTTTAAACCCATCTTATCCTGTCATAACAAGACCTTGCAAATAGTCCCTCCCCAGACTTCTTGTATGGCCCCCTCAGATACTGGAAGGCTACTAGAAGGTCTCCTTGAAATCTTCTCTTTTCCAGGCTGAAGAGCTCCAACTCTCATAGCCTGTCTTCATAGCAGAGGTGCTCCAGACCTCTGGGTCATCTTCGTGGCCCTCCTCTGGACTCGCTCCAACAGTTCCATGTCCTTCTTGTGGTGAGGGCTTCAAAACTGTATATAGTACTCCTAGTGGGGTCTGACGAGAGCAGAGTAAAGGGGAAGAATCCCTTCTCTTGCCCTGCTGGCAACGCTTCTCTTGATGCAGCCCAGGACACAGTTGCTGTCTGGGCTGCATGTGCACACTGTCGGCTCATGTTGAGCTTTTCATCACCCCAGACTTCCAGGTCCTTTTCCTCTGGGCTGCTCTCCATTTGCCATTTGCAACCCAGCCTGGATTTGTGCTTGGGATTGTGCCAACCCAGGTACAGGTCCTTACAGATGGTCTTGTTGAATTTCATGAGGTTGGCCTGGGCCCACCTCTCCAGCCTGTCCAGGTCCCTCTGGATACCATCCCTGCCCTTTAGCAAGTCAACTGTGCCACACAGCTTGCTGTCATCTGCAAACTTGCTGAGGATGCACTATATTCCTCTGTCCATATTGCTGACATCTGTTCAACAGCACTGGTCCCAGCACTGACCCCCTTTTCCACTGCTCCTGTGACTTCATCATAAAAAGCCAACAGATTTGTCAGGCCTGATTTGCCCTTGGTGAAGCCATGCTGGCTGCCATCAGACATCTCTGCTCTGTTTTCCATTTGCCTTAGCAGAGCCTTCAGGAGGATCTGCTCCATGACCTTGCCAGGCACAGAGGTGAGGTTGACTGGTCTGTAGTTCCTGGGGTCATCCTTTTTTTCCTTCTTGAAGATGGGTGTTATGTTTGCCCTTTTCCAGTCAGCAGGAAGTTCACCAGTCTGCCATGACCTTTCAAATATGATGGACAGTGGTTTATTGTGTTACAAGGAGGAAAACTTCAAATGCAAGGCACTTGGTTTTAGCTACAATTTGCATGTTTCCAACATTACCTGATATTGATCTAGAACAAGTACTTCAGAGATCTTTGTGAATAAAAGTGCATCTCTGTCAGGAATGCACCAGGAATGGGTTATTCTGATGTGAATCCACAACGGTTAAGTCAGAAAACAGGCATCGTTCGTCATGGCTCATAGCAACAGCCACAGCACTGAGATATTGTTATATAATAAAGACATAATTTATTCATACTGCAGTGATGCCATTCTTCAGGCACTGTACAAAGAGTTTACTGAAAACTGCTCACATTTTTTTTCAGAATGTGCCATCTAATCAGACATACAGAGATCCTGACCACTGAGTGGAATATAATATTGCTATTCCTGACATTTTTCAAATTAGGAAGAGCTTCTAATGAAGCTTTTGTAAGATCACTTTCAGGGACCTGTTGGATACCTTTCTTGCCGACAGCAGATGCTCACGGGGTGACTGCTCTCCTGTGCTCTGTGCTTAATTCTCTTGCCTCATACTACATTGCTTGTTTCCTGCATTTGGAAATCTCTACTTGTGTCCGAAGTCTGAATACTCTTTTCAGCTATACAGAATGAGCTGGAGGCCTTGGTAACCTTCTATACCTGTAGTTCTTTTCTTGAAGTCAGGAAATTGTCTCATTTTCTGTTGTTTGTGGGCTTTATTCTTTGTTTATGGTTGCTTTATTTATTTATTTATTTATTTATTTATTTATTTATTTATTTATTTCCCAAGAAACTAGGGGAGTTACCCTAACCTAGCTTTATGTTTAGCTCTTACAGAAGTGATTTGTGACTGAGGAAAAAGACGCAAGTCACACCACTCACAAAAAAAAAGTGTTGCATCTTGCATAAAGTTTTATGTCAATGTTTTGATAACCTCAGAAATTCCACATTCATATTGATAGTGAGATATCTAGAAAATAACGTATGATTAAATACATTCAGTAAGATCATCACACCCCTGTGTGAATACTTGTATATTTTTCCATTAACAACTGAGATTGATAGCAATCTGGGAATTGATTTTCAGCTGATTTAAATCCACAAAAATAATGTAATTAATGGTTTACACCTGCAAATCATCATACCCTGAAATATGTTAGCCCACTCCATCTCCTTCATTCAAGCAGATGGACTCAACATGAGCCTGCACTGTGCACACGGCTCAGCCAGCCAACCGTGTTCTGGGCTGCATTAAGAGAGGCATTACCAGCAGGGCAAGGGAAGGGATTCTCCCCCTTTACTCTGCTCTTGTCAGACCCCACCTAGAGTACTGTGTGCAGTTCTGGAGCCCCCAGCACAGGAAGGACATGGAACTGTTGGAGAGAGTCCAGAGGAGGGCCACAAAGATGATCAGAGAGCTGGAGTACCTCTGCTATGAGAACAGGCTGAAAGAGTTGCGGCTTTTCAGCCTGGAGAAGAGAAGGCTTTGGGGAGACCTTATAGCAGCCTACCAGTATCTGAGGGGGGCCTACAGGAGGGCTGGGGAGGGGCTGTTCACAAGGTCTTGTAATGACAGAACAAGGGGGAATGGGTTCAAATTGGCGGAGGAGAGATTTGAACGGGATGTTAGGAAAAAATTCTTCACGGTGAGGGTGGTGAGGCACTGGAACAGGTTGCCCAGGGAGGTTGTGTCTGCTCCCTCCCTGGATGTGTTCAAGGCCAGGCTCAATGAGGTCTTGATCATCCTGATCTAGTGGGAGGTGTCCCTGCCTGTGGCGGGGCGTTGGAACTGGATGATCTTTGAGGTCTCTTCCAACCTAGACCATTCTATGATTCTATGATTCTATGACTAGGTACCAATAGGCAAAAGTTTCATGTCTCTGCCTCCAACACTTTTCAGTGATGTCATTTCACAGGAGCTGGAGGCTGTAGATGCCTTCTGCTCCAGCAGATTTTCTTTCTCCTCTGTTCAGGAATTAATGTATTTTAAAAAATTTATTTATTTTTAATGTTATCAGCTAGGGAATTCCCCTTTCTGTTGTCCAGCTTTGAGAAAGGGGTCTGATTGGTGCTCTTAGCCAAAAATTCCTGAAATGTCATCAAAGCAATCCCTGGCTTTATTGGAGCAGATGAAAAGGGATGTTCCTAGTGCTTGCCAATGTCCTTCCTTGCCCAGTACAGCATTTCTGGCAGCGTTCAGGCAATGTGGGCAGCTCAGGCCATCATGCCACAGTGCTCTGCCTCCCAGCACAGCTCTGCTGCTCCGAGTGCAGCACTTGTGTCATGTTGTTTACAGAGTGTGACAGACTAGAGGAGAGCAGAGGTATGGTCAGAAGGGAATGGAGCAAGGCACAGCAGCACTGGAAAAGCATCATTAGAGGTATTGGGCTCTGTAGGACAGAGAGAAATACAGCTCAGGGTTATGGAGGAGGATTAGATATAAATTTAAGTGGCATCCCTAATACATTTTGCCAGGATATAGCATGAAGAAAAGAAGTATGAGACAGACAAACAAGAGGTAAAACTTGTTTAGGAAAGAAGGGGAGAAATGCATGGAAACTACAGTAATAATGGAACCCCATCAGTAACAACAACTCAAGAAGAAAAGAGTACTAACAGATAACTGTGCTAGCATGAGCAGAGAAGGATAAACCAAACCTCTTTGAAGAATTAAAAAATAAAATAAAAATGCATTAAAAAAAAAAGGTGATGAAAAGAAAAAAAAAAAAAAAGAGAGCACCAGAGGACAAATGAAACAGAAAACAGAGAGAGAAGATTTCTATGAGCACAAAAGCAGAGGTCAGTACCCCATGGTCCCAATAAAGGAGGAAGTAGAAGTGAAGGAAAATAACTAAATATAAAAGACTACTTGTAAACAATTGAGACACTGACTGCCACTTTATGATCTTTTTGAAAGTTTGCTATTACCACATCTCCAGTGACAAATGCCTTTATAAGACACTAGCTTTCTGTAAGCAAAAATGCACAAATGCACCAAAGAGCACTGTGAGGTAGACAGCAAAGTAACAAGTCATTTCTCCCCCCATGCCAAGTGGAACTGCATTGGTCCATGAACATGCCCTGTCCAGCATAAACCCTTGGAAGTGGTGCATGACAGGGCAGTAGAGCAGAAGGATATTGATCAATATTATGAGAACTTAAATGTAGAACTATGTTTGGAACCTAGAGCATAATTCAATCAATAATTACACAAGTTGATCTCTGACCAAGACTCCTCATTTCTTATTCTGCCCAAGTTATTCTTTTTAATTCTTTTGGTCACAGTTTCTCTAAGCAGAAAAAGTACTTCTAGACATTCTTGCCACGACCACCAAAACTGAAGATTGTCAACAGTCTCCTCTGAATGGCAATGGCATCTATTTAAAAAAATGGATGAGAACAACCATATTCAGGAGCTGTTTGGTCTGCTGCTGAGCCTGAGACAGTATTCCATCACAATGGTAACCTCACACCATTCATTAAGCCCAAGGTGATGTCTCAAATCATCTTCAAGTTGCCTTAGAGCACAGCTCCAAGCTCACCTCTTTAAGGAGAGAGGATCACCTGAGCTATTCCACTCACTTGAAGCCTGAAAGCAGAGTCATGGGATGGATGTGCAGGCCCAATGCTGGGTAGGGATAGCCCTGTGGAAGGATAGATAGGAAGAAATGACCAAAGACTAAAGCCAAATTTCATTCTGCAGACATCACTGAGGCCTTTCCCCTAGCTTCAGGGTGTAGTTAATGCCCTATTCTGTGGGAGGAAGGTAATTCCAGACTTGAGGATTAAGGCAAGACAATTTTGTTATGTAACTCCATATTTTATATGACAGGAGGAACCGTTTTCAATGCTGGCCTAGTTTTAAAAATAAAGATGTATGGGTAGCCTTCAGAATGTATGCATAAGTTTGATGGGATTAAAACTTGTACCCATCGACATGTTTTCAAAAAGGTAAATACTTGCAACCAGTCTTTAGGCATTATATTGCATATGTGCAGATGCTGTCCTGACTTCCAGCCCATCAAGGTCCCATTTTGGAACGGACAGCTTCAGACTGAATCTGAAAGTAGATTTTACAATGTATATATGTATAATCACTTGAAAAAAAAAGACTCACATATAGTCCCTCACTTACCAGTAAAATCTGCTTTTCTTCTGTGGTGGAACACCTAAATAAGTGTGACAACAATCTGACCCCAAATCCTCCATTCCACAAACCTCCATACTAAAAGATGAGGCTGCTTCAGAGGCTGAGTGGATAGAGTCCAGACCCTGAAGTCTTCATTCAAGTCTTTCATTCACTAACTGTAATGGCAGTATTACCTTAATTCATAATACTATCTTCACTAAGAGTACTTCCCTACATGCCTTATTTGCCAAAATAAATGCCTTTTTTGTTTGGTTGTTTTTGGCTGAATGCAGGAAAGATGATGCAGATTAATGTTTTAAATAAAAAACCCTGCACATCCTCTTTCTTTTTTTCTTTTTTTTTTTTTTTTTTTTTTTGGAACAGAAAGCTTAGAAACAGAGAACAGCCTTTTTTTTTCTTTGTCACATACCCCCTCAAACCTTTGTTCTGTACAGCATCCCATACTACCCTTACTTTAAGTTTAACTGCTGATCTGAAAATTGACTGTGCTATCTTTAAGGCCAGATATTCTTGAAATTTCATTATTACATCAAGGTGCATTTGTGCTTCTAAACGGCAGCTGTACTTTAAATGCAACACAAAAGAGCAGAATTCAGCCTGCTCCAGTGTCGGCCCAAAGCTCAGATTGTCTGTAGTATTGTAGTCTTTAGTTTCAAATGCAGATAGATGAACTACAGCCTTTTTTTCAGTGACTGTTATATTGCAGAATATGAAAAACTCTTGGGATGGTTTAAGCTGCAGGGTATTCTCCCAGAGTTCTGTCCAAGAATAATCTAGTAAAAATGTGGACAGAGAACCATCGACCTCTGCTTTCCCCTGAACATATGCAGCTCTGATCAGTCTGGTATTTCAAGAAAAACAAGGTCCTGAACCCTAATCCTCAGACACATAACAAAGCGCACTTCACAGCTGTGATGCACAGCTACTATCAGCTCCGAGGCCTGAGTGGGTCCCAAGACAATGCCTCCTTTATCACCCAGAGGACAAATATCTAGACAGCAATATTTTCTGCTTGAATGCTTCAAGCATCTCTTGCAACTCCTGACTGAAAGAGAAAACTGAGCTGAGAGTGTTTCCTGAGTGATTATTTTAATTTACTACTTGATGTAAATCTAAATGAACTGACATCCAACTTGAGATGGACAGAAAACAATCATTGTGAAAAAAGAAGGCGGCTAATATTACAGTATCATTTGAGTAGCACAGGTTTAGGCAACTTTAGCAGTGGCAATGTATTAGACAGTGAGGCAAGGTTTGCATTTCCTTCTCTTCACTCAATTACCATAATAAGTTCTGAAATTGTAGGGTTGTTTATTTATCAGGCAACGGTAACAAAGACGTGCAGAAAGTGGTGTCTGAATGCAATGCTACAAAACATCACAGTGTAAGCCCTCACATGCAGAGGGATTGCCAATTCTTCCACACCTGATTATCTGTGCATGTGTGTGTGTGTGTACAGGTGTTCAAAAGCAACAGCACTCTGCATTTTGTTAATTGCTCAAATGACTCATGTTTTGTGTCTGGCTTGAGGCAGAGTGAAGGAAAGGGGTAGAAAAGGAAGAAAACTTTCTGGTAAAGTTCTCCAGTGCTTTAAAAACCTGTCAAGTCACTCTGCCGAGTTCTCATATGAACAATAGATTTGGGACTTGGCCTGCCTGCACCAGGGAGTCTGTCACTGCTGCTCTCTGATCTGGGTTTCCAGCATTTGATGGCTGCTTGGTGTCACAGAACAGCTGGAGGAGAGGCGCCTCGGCTGAGTGCATGAGATAGAGGGAAAAAAAACAACAAACAAAAAGCAAAAGAGATTTCTTTGTGAGGAAGACACAGGCATTTGAGCTCTGCCAGAGCGAGACGTGTCACCTTGCAGCACGGCCTGTGGTGCCCTACACTGAGATAAACAGATACTACTGCCCCACAGGCCTCCCTCGCTCTCAAGTGAGGACCCAGGAAGATCGTACACCACATGCAATGCAAAATGGAGGTCCGGCAAGAAATCCCTCCTGGTGGGGCTTAACAGTGGGTTCAGCATCTCCCACAGTTCCCAGAGGCATATTTCCAGAAAGAGATCATCTCCTCAGGCTTCTCCTGGCACAGCATGCTATGGCGGCACCAAGAGCCTGGAAGAGGGGACCCCACTAGCTCATTGATTAGCAGCTCTTAGAACATCCAAGAGCCATATTGCACCTCTGAGGCTGTCTGAATGTACCTGAGGCAACATTTCCTTCGACCCTGAGAAGCTTCTGTTGGCTTTTGGGGAATTAGTGGCTGAAAAGACTAAACCGCATGCATAATTTCTTGCACATTGCCTTGAAAGTACGTACCTAATTTGAAACAAAACTCACAGCATGATGTTCCATTTTGCATATACCAAAAACTCACAGAAAAGCTCATATCTGAATAAAATAAGTTGAATAAAGATGAAACCTGATGGGTTTCTGAGGCTGTCAGTCAACAGCCTCCATCTTTTGGAAGAACACCATGCCTTCCTACTAAGTGATTTGAATCACTATCTTAAAAAAATCTCTGCAGTTCCTTTTAGATTCTACAGGAGGCTCAAAAGCACATCGGAAATATTTTCACTCTGTACCATAAGATGTTTTTCATCAGAGTAACATGCCTCTTAACCCATAGCCATATATTCAATTAAATTCCATGGGCATATGTGTGTTTATTTACATAATGTGTAAATGTATAGCTGGGTATATATAAACAAAAGGCTTTCATAACACAGAGGAACGCACATGGTGGTATAATTTGTGTATACGCACACTGTGTAACTGCAGCCGTTCATGTCAACACCATTCATCACCTGTATTCACCAAAATGGTGTCAGTATACTGTTCTGCATGCTGCCTACAAGTTCACCGCAATGATAATCTCCCTCCTCAATTAATTAAGGACAATTTAAATATTTCAAGTGAATTACATTAGCATGACAAAACAGTAAAATTTAAATTGTGGAGCTGTGAACAGAAAACCTGTGACAAAGTCCCTCTTTCAACACAGTCAAAGAGAAAGATTTTACAAATTGACAGTATACATTATGCACAGCCTAACTGTGGACATTTTCTGTCAAGCACTTAAACAGAGAGACACAACAACGGCTCCAGTTTGAAAAAAAAGAGTTATCTGGAGGGGACCAGCTCTCACTAAGGGCAACCCTGACATGTCCAAATGTGCACCTGGATCAGCACTTAAAACAACTCTGCTATAAGAAAGCTGTTAATCATGAAGCTCTGTCTAAATAATTGTGAGCTTGCAACAGACCTTCACTAAATGTTCTTATGTAAAAATATTACCAAATCTGATAAGAGTATTTTTTAAATGCTCATGTTAAATATTGCTTCAGTAAAAGGGCTACAAATCCATGCTATGAAATGTTACAAATGGATTTTTTTTTTTTTTGTTTTTTTTTTGTTTTTAGTCCTGTGGGGCTACTCAGAGCAACAGTGAAATTTTACATTCAGATGTCGGAAGCAGTGAGATAACATTTTCCCTTCTAGGGATAAAATTCTGTAAGGAAGTTTTGAAGAAATGTGGCTTGTATTTATAGCCTCACCGTACAGCTACTATGGATCTAGCACTCTTTTCACTGATGAAGTGTCTGATTAACATATACTGTTATTGGGATTTGCAAATTAAAGACTGGATCCTGCAACGCTTATGTGAGTCAGCCTTAATCACACAAGTAGTCCACAGCAGGAGTAGATGTTACAGGATCAGGCCCTTCAAAAATGGGCAAAGCTTCATTAGCCCCTTCATGTGATTTTATAAATATGCATGCTCTAATGGAGTATTATAATGTAGGTACACACAAACTCCTGTTACTCATATGAATACTGCCTGAAAGCTCAAAGGAATTTGGGACTTCCACGAGTAAAATTAGGTTACGTTATGATTGGTTGATGCCAAACAAAAAATAATAGAGAGAAGAGAGAGCCCTCTCCATTTTCCTCAGGTTATTCCCTGACAATGCAATAAAATGTGCTACAAATACTAATGCGGAAGGGTAGTTCTAGCTTCTGTTTCACCCATGCCAAGCACTCCCACTCAGACTGGAAGAAGTTGTCAAATGGGGTTCGTACTCCTGTCTCCAAGAAAATTAGTTCATCTGTAAAAACTATCTTCCTGACATGGCACTGTACACTGAAGTGGATAGTGGACATATCCAAGACAAAAGAAAATATGCTTTTCAGTAGGGTAAATTACCACTCCTACTGGCTCTGGGCCACCACATTGGGCTGCTTTTGGCACCTGAGCTTTTGTAGGTGCCTCAATGGTGAAGCACGTGGTGAAGCAAGTATCTGCCTGTAAAACATCTGAAGGTACATGAAGCTCCTGCTGCTCATTCTTCATCAAGCTCAGTAATGCTGTGTGTGATGTCATGCAGGGTTATTGCAGAGACAATCATGACATCAGAAAGAGCAAACAGAAATCACCTGAAAACCCAAAGAACGGATTCATTCCCCAGGGACATTCTTCCTGCTAATGACCCTTATCATAAGAAGTGAGGCAATGAACATCCTTTCAGAGAGAAGAGGTATTGCTTACCCAGAAAGAATTTATTCTGGGGTGTCAACACTTTAGTCTAAAGCCCACACTGCATTTCCTGTTGGTAATTCTCAGATGTAATTATGAGAACTATTGCAATTAGGTTATTCTAATTATGAAAATCTATTTCCTTTTAAAGACTTAAGAGCAACCTTTGTTCTGTTTTGTGTGTGTGTGTGCGGTTTGTGTTTGTTTGGTTTTTCTGTGTGTGTGTTTCCTTTTTTTATTTTTTTTTAACTGAAAAAGAACACATTAAAAACACTGCAGATCTTTGAATGCTTTCTTATGCCACAAAATCTGAGCACAATTTCTCCAGATAAGTTTTAATTATAGCCTTTTCAGAAAGACAGTACTTGGTATAAATAAAAAGAAATATAGTTGATAAATGTAGTCAGATGGTACCAGGTTGTTTAAATAGACCATTAAGCTCAAAATGTCTAAAGTTAAATTAGATTGCATTCTCTTTCACCTAGGGCTTTTGTAAGGCACAACTGGCATGTATATCCTTGTCCACATTAATTTTTACTGCTACAGTCAAAAAGCAGCATAAGTCTAAAGCTTGTGTAGAATTTTCTGTCTTTATTTGATGTAATCATAGTAGATGAATTAGCTCCCTTGGTGCAGAGAGTGAAAGAAGGTTAGTTGAGGGAAATAAGGAATTTTCAGAGGAAAGAAAAAGTTTGAGGGAAACATATGGTTTAAATGCTCCAGCCTATTTCAGATCAAGCTGAGAGAGTTGAGATCTGTTGGTTCAGAGATCCAGTTCACTGCACATTCCTACTGTGCCTGCCTACTAATTGCATCCCATGTTTGTCAATCAAATATTTGCAATTAACAAAAATATTCCCTTAAGAGACGTATAACAGAGACTGCTAAGGATCCATTGCTTTGCTATTAGAGTCAGCTCCAAAAAAAAACCCCCAGGTTTTTAAAATATTCTGATGATGATGACACTGCCAGACACTTCCAGTCAAAACATTAACAATCAGAATAGGTGGCATGGGGGCTTTTCAAAGAGATTTTTTTCAAAGAAGAAAAACTTTGATCTTAGTATTTCTGACCCATCCTCCACCTCTGATTCTTCAATCTGCAAGTACATATAGTGGTTTAATTTCACTCAGTGCATAACTTGCCTAAGGATAAACGTTGATCTAGATTTTTTTTTTTTTATTTAACTCCAATTTAACTGATGCTCTAAAGCTGCCCTGTCACTGCGTAATGCACACTCACACAAGCTTTCTGAGCAGAAGCCGAAGAAAGCAGACTAGCATAATAAGAAATGTGAAAGGTTCAGAGGAAACATTAATTTGTAAATATGCTAGTAATTTGTTGGGAATTGAAGACCTTCTGTATGAAACAGTGGAACTTAGCAGCTGTGCACTGCTGTTTCATAAATCAATATTACATCTGAAGTCAGTGTTTGAATGCTTGTATCATTGTGGTTTCAGTCAAAGAAAGTTCTGTGATAAGAAATTATCAAACCAAACAAACAAAATCCCTTTCCTGTCTCATCGGATAAATTCCAAACATAATTCCACAAGAGAGATGGAACATTCAAATCATCCCCTTTTTTTATAATTGCATAAACCCCTCAGTCACAGTAAGATGATTGGATTGGTGATGGACTATTGTATTCTCAAAGACATGGATCATGCCAATGGAGAGCTCCTGCAAAATAATAATAGCGTGCACATTTTCTGCATGACCCAAGCAGTGAGTTTTAAACCCCATCCAAGCCAAAATACAGCGGTGTGGTGTGAACATGACTGGGACTAGGGGAATCCAGCCTTCCACTTCCACCACTAAAACTAATTCCTTCAGTGCCATGAGCAACCACTTATCCTCACTGCTGCAGTTTCTCCATCTAAATACAGAGGATAATATATAGCCAGCTAATGAAAAGAGCTCAGACTCAGGCCAAGTCAACCCAAGGAAAAAACTGCCAGCATAGCTCAGCAGGTACAGCTTGATTAGCAGATTTGCCTCATGTTGACACAGTCTGCACCTGCCAACAGGATATTTTTCCTGCCATCTACCAATTCTCCCATGTAAAACGAAGCAAAATCCCAGCAATGTTAATGATTTTCCCAATCAAAAGTGATCTAAAATATTGTGTGCCTCCAAGAGCACCATCACACAATTTCTCAAAAGCTGTAAACTATCATGAAATGTTCTGAAGACAAAAGGAGCTGCCTTCTCTTGCTTTTTTTTTTTTTTTTTCCNAAAAAACAGTATCATAAAACTATGTATTTGGGGTTGCAACAGTTGCAGAGAATGGGCTAGTAGGTAAGATACCGGCGTTTCTCATAACCCACCAAGGCCAGTTTCTGGAACTTCAGGAAAGAGAGAAAGAAAGTTGAGAGAGCAGTGTCTGCAAACAAATGTCCTGAGAGACATCTGCTGGCCACTTTTACCTTACCAAGCTCCACTCACTCACTGCGAAGTGTGCAAGTTTGTGACACTGGACTTTCTGAGTCAAGGGGCAACTTTATGGTCTTACAAATCATGTCTACAACACAGAAATATCAACAAACAGCCCTGCCTTTGGGCTCCATAAAAGATTTAGCAACTTCCTTATTGTCTGTCTTATTACAACAGGAAACAAATTCATCACTGTGATTGCAATGAAGCAGGCTGCAGAGATGCAAGACAGCTGAACAGCATCCCCCACCAATCCTGTAGGCACATCTCCAGACTAGTGACCAGCGACAGACTTACCTGTCATTGCTGAGTAAACAGAGTCTGTAGCTTGGTGTTTGCATCCCACAGCAGCCTGTGTACCCCTCTACGTGGTCACTCACGTTGGCTTCACAGCCACATTAGATAACGGAGGATGACAAAGCTGGACAGCACAGATGGACTAAAAGAAACACAGTTTAACCACCTTTCAAACAGTTGTTGTTGGGGAGATTTTAAATTGCAGACTTGCACTGAAAAGCCCTATTTGTAAATACACAGCTATCATTTTGCAGGGGGTTGTCAGATTACAAAATTTTACCAGGTTTGAGATGGGCAAAAGAGAGGAAGAGATGGAAGAGGAGGGTATTTCTATTCCTTCATTTCCTGATAAGGAGACACTTTTGATCCAATAAATTTTTGTTGTTGTTTCTTCCTGCTATTTTTTTTCCAATCTGGTAGCATAAATTTGTTCCACAAGATGCAGGTGTTTGAAATATTTAAGAAGTTCTCTGGTTTTGTATTCCTAGCCTCATTGATGAGAAGGCTTACACATCATGACATGGTGATTAAAATGGTGTTGCATATGCTCTTCCCAGCTGAGTTATTGTTCTTGTTTTTTGATTTTAGAGCACAGGGAAAGCATCTGCAACAGCTGCTAATAAGCTCTTATGTGACTCTAACATCATCATCTGATCACCCCAGAAGCATATAGAGGGAGATGAGGAACCTGGTCTCAGCAATTTGATGCATTTGACATATTTCAGCTACTGTAGAAAGTTTGTGACACTTGAAAATAAATTAAATTGTGTGTGGAAGGCTGAATAGGAATATTGAGCTTGTGTTTGTGTGCACATGAGATTTAAAGCCATGGGCAAAACAGGGACATGCATGTTTTCAAAGACACAAATGCGAATTAGATACACAACTTCCATCAACTTTCAATGGAAGAACTATCCTTTCTGCCTTTACCTGACATGACAACGGACCAGTTCAGGAATTTCCATTGGCCTACACTAGAGGGGGTAACTAATTGTCATCCCTTCTCGGGTAAAGTGAACAGTGCAGGAGGAGTTATATCTAAGAGTCTAAGGCATGACATTCTCATGTGAAAAACCAAACCATATTGTTTCATTGGCAAAGGAAGAAAGAGGTTGGTTCATTCAAGGTGCATGAACCTGTACGTACACATTGCAAAAGCTATATGACTGCATAGGTGTGTGCCATCTTGCACTAATTTTGGTAAATGTAGTGGTAGTTGTTCAGTTCTTTTGTTAACAAGTGTCATGCTGTCTCTGCAGGATGCGTGTGAGCAAACAGTCTGAAGCTGTTTTAGCAGTGCATATAGCTGCATATATTTTCCATAAATAGGAGTTTATTCTTTGGCAGACAAACTAGCATTAGAGCTGCAAAAGCACAAGTAATATAGTAAGTGCTGAGAAAAAGAAAACCAAGCAGAGAGACAATCTGTGAAGCTGAAGACATAAATAGAGACTGAAAAGAAAGAAAAAATAGAAGAATGAGAGGAAAAATTAAAAAGTAAAGGTGAAATGGAAGGAAAAAGAGGAAGATATGGAAAGGGGGGAAAAAAAAGTTTTAAAAAGTACTGAAAATAGCTTGGGTACAAAAAAAAAGGGGGGGGGGGTGGTGGGGGCAAAGAGAATTTTAAAATAATCAGAAAATATTTTAACTGTTTTTTAATTTGCTGCAACCAATGGTGCAGTGGAGGTCCTGCTCTAGCTGCCTCAGCCCTTGCCTTATATCAAGCAGACTAGTGGTGCCTGATCACTGATAGGGACTCTTTTTTTGTTAGTAATTGATGGGAAGTGCTGTTTGCCACTGTGTCAGTCCAGCACAGCACCAGCAGGTAGGCCAGCATCAGTACCAGTGACAGAAATTCTCTGGAAAGGTTCTTGCTGTGAGCAGAGGAGTCAGCTACTCCATACAAATCTCTGAGGCTTGTTAGGATCTTAGGAGATAGCTTTTTCAGTCTTTTCGTAACACAGATCAGTGGTTTAAATAGCAGCTAAGAAGCCCTGTACAAGCAACCACTCCCAAGGGCTGCAACAGACCGCAATGGTTTAAGCATTGTGGAGGAACACCCAACAATTTATGTACACCTCATTATACAGCTCCTCTGTGTTCTGTGCTTCCTTGGTTGTGGAAACAGCACAAATCCAGCAGTGATGTTTTGCAGACAACACTGTAGCCCATGGCTCTGGATACCCCAACTGCCCTTTTACCCAAATGCTTTAAAAAGCAGTTCATTCCCAAGGCAATAGTATCAAACAATATTAAAAAAAAAAAATAATCTTCAACCATAATAATTACAACTGAACTCTTTATACGTACCCCTATTTTCCTTTTTTTCCACAAAGTAGAAACGAACAAAACTCAAACAAACAAACAAACAACAACAACAAAAGCAAAGGTTTTCAGGGACAGATCGGAGACAGTAAAGTTATGCCATAATGGGCCCAAGATCAATAACCACAAAGTGCAAAGGTACACCTTTGCTTAAGCAAAAAGGAAAGTCTTGATTGTTATAAAGTGCCCGAAGACATGCAGGAATGGATTGGCTCTTCACATTTAAACAGATGTAGTAATAAATACATTTAAAAAGATAGAAAAAAAAATAGGTCATCTCATTCACAAATATTCTGGCTTTTCTCTAAGATGACAATGGCAATTTCTGCTTGAATACAAAACTCTGAGCTCAGCAACCAGCATAAACCCAGTCTTTACCTTGGCAGAGAAGAACCCAACATTATTTAATTTAAGGGCACAACTTTTGGAAGCTTAGTTTTTTTTTCCCCTTGGGGAACAATTTTACCTCACATTAATTTACAGTTCAATGGCAATGTTATGGATATCTGAACTTTTATTACTGTATAAACTATGCAATCTGAATTGAACAGATTTGATTGGTAGGATAAATGCTCATTTGGTTGTAAAATGAGTTACTAGAATCATCTTTTCAATACATTATAGACTAGACAGTCATGGGCTGCTTTCTCTGACCACTCAAGTCTCATGTACCTACTGCCAGAGCTGAGGGAGGTACACTGCCCTGCTGTCATTGTCACCAGCATGACAGTCAAACAGGAGGTGATGTGGTGATATGATCCAGTGGTTTGGTATCTCAAAGAGTGAGGCTGAGTGTTCAAATCCAACATGTCCTTACTGAAGACAGTGAGCCCTGCTGGTCTTCGCAGATGCCAATGGCTGGTCATCCTATTTGCTCATGCTTCAAACATTGAAGCCCCATTTCTCGTTCACTAATAGGCAAATTCAAGTATTGCACTGGTTGGACCATATTTTTTCAGTCTGAATCTAGCCCACTATCCTTGGCACCAATCCCTAGAAATGGTGCAATACCCTTCTTTTGGTGACATGAAAATTTCAAGTTGAGATTATCATTTTCTAGTAGTTCCTTTGCTTATAAACCTTAATCTTGCAAATCAACTTCAAACTCCTCAAAGGTATAAAAAAAAGCTGCAACAAATCCTCTAAGCCAGACTACTTCAGGCACCAGATGGCCCAGGAGACATTTGTTCCAGTACATTTGAGGGCAGTGGTCTGTGATGGGATAGTGCGAATGAATAGCTAGGGTAGAATAGCCTCTTGTAGTGCTCATGTAACTGTGAGGGTGTAGTCTTAGCAATAAGCATCACCTGGACTGGTCTTAGAAAAGGCTTAGAGAACAGGTATATAGGCAGCAAAATTATGTTATTTAGCACTTTGATTTTTAAATAACCTGAAAGGAAATGTTACAGGGGAGACATTTAATGCTATCATTCCACAATGTCATAGATTACCTTTCACTTTCACATTCCCCTAATGACCGATACTTTATTTTCAGATATCCATAACTTTCAGGTAGTTTTTCCCTTCACTATGTTCTCATATTGCTCTCAGATATTTCATCCATGTTGGTCACAGTGTCCAAGGCTATGTTACCTTCTGGAATTTACCTTAATTCATGTTAAATACAATCAGAAAAAAATCACACTATAGAAAGCATAACCATGCTAAAAACTATTACTATAGTAGTACCTTATTATTGTGGCTCAGAATATTTATCCTATGATATTGACTTTATTATAGAAAACTCCTTATATTATGTAATGACTGCTATAAAAACTGCTGATTTGCAGTGCTAGTATAAAAACAGCACTATAATATTTTAAAATAATTGTATGGAAAATTATTTTAAGATTGCAATAATGAGAAAATCCAGTTCAGGGAAATATGCCCCTTTTGGAGAAACAAAACAGGACAAAATATTTAATATTGCATTAGTCAATATTTCAGTTTTAGATAAAATTCACCTTGAAATCTAGCCATCAATTTCTTATAACACCAGAATTGATTTTTAAAGAAATCCAGCAGTAACTTTGTTTAAATCCAATCTTTCTAAATCTGTAGCACCTCAGAAAATGTAACTGAATAGAAAAAGACTCTTTTCTCAGTTTTAAATCCCATTTGGTGAGTACCTAAAATAATACAATATGCACCTTGACTGAAATAAAGTGTCCGTGTGTGCATGTGTACTCCTCATGGGATCCTTTTCAGGATGCTGGCTGCATATATTTTGTTGGTGAAGGATCACTGCTGTAGGGAAGGGTCTGAAGATTGTCAGCTGCAAGCTGTTTTTAAGAACTTGGGAGGTCTAGATGCAATAGTCAGAAGTGGGAAAGAGTCTGCACTTGAAGAGAATGGGTTTACAAAACCCTTCAAGTATTTAAGAATAAGAGTTATTAAATGCATGATCTATGACTTTTAAAGCTCTGATCTGCCTAATCTTTCTTCCATCCGTCTCCCCCAAAGGCATTAATAAAGCCCAAATTAAGCCATGCCAATTCCTTATTTTCCATCTGAGTTTGATGTTTCAAAGGCTGTGCAGTTCTACCTTTGTTTTGACATATAAAAATGTCACCTTTGCTTGCAAATGTGAATATTCAGCAATCAAAGAGGAAATAAAGACTTCCCCTATAGTGTAAGCTGTGTGTTACAGTCTACCAGCAATCAACAGGGGCAGATGTTAAACTTGCCACCCTGCCTTAGAAGCTGTTCTTTATTTAATGACATTCCTCCCTTCCCTGTAAGCTATGTCTAAAATGGGAGATCCACTCATATCTACTCTAAAAGTAACCTAATAAACTACCCTAGATTTAGATGTCTTCAAAAGTCACAAAATTAATTCCATCCCTGAACTATCATTAACCCAAGCTGTGCAGACACATCAGTGCATTGTCAAAGGCACCCTGGACTTTGCTTCTCTTGGTGTAGTAGTCCTGTGGTGCCTGCAAGTGATAAAACTCCACCAGAAAAACTCTGCCCACTTCCAAACCTGATGCTTGAAATACTGACTTAGTATAAGAACAAACTGCACAGGGAAATGGTATCTTTTATGAGATCCACTGGCACTCTTAGAAGAAACAGAGAAGCTTTGAGGAACAAAAGCACTGCCTCATATATGATACAGAAGCAGTGATCTAGGAACCAAGTTTTTCCTTTGCTTCTTTACAGACCTGAAGAACAACTTACATAACTGAAAGCTTTGTTTTCCCCTCCATATTGTTTTCATTAGTTTCATAAGAGATTTTTATAGAATCATAGAATCAGCCAAGTTGGAAGAGACGTCCAAGATCATCCAGTCCAACCTATCACCCAACCTTATCCAATCAACTAGACCATGGCACTAAGTGCCCCATCCAGTCTTTTCTTGAACACCTTCAGGGACAGCAAATCCACCATCTCCCTGGGCAACCCATTCCAATGGCAAATCACTCTCTCTGTGAAGAACTTCATCCTAATATTCAGTCTATACCTCCCCTGGCACAACTTAAGACTGTGTCTCCTTGTTCTTTTGCTGATTGCCTGGGACAAGAGACCAACCCCCACCTGGCTACAACCTCCCTTCAGGTAGCTGTAGACAGCAATGAGGTCACCTCTGAGCCTCTTCTTCTCCAGGCTAAACAACTCCAGCTCCCTCAGTCTCTCCTCACAGGGCTTGTGCTCCAGGCCCTTCACCAGCCTCATCACCCTTCTATGGACATGTTCCAGTACCTCAACATCTCTCTTGAATTGAGGGGAACAGAACTGGACACAGTACTCAAGGTGTGGCCTGACCAGTGCCAAGTGCAGGAGAAGAATAACCTCCCTTGTCCTTCTGGCCACACTTTTCCTGATACAGGCCAGGATGCCATTTTTTCTCCTGGCCACCTGGGCACACTGCTGGCTCATGTTCAGCCTGTTATTTACCCTCTGCCTGACTGTTCTCCAGCCACTCTGTCCCCAGCCTGTAGCACTACCTGGTGTTGTTGTGGCCGAAGTGTAGAACCCTACACTTAGCCTTGTTACATCTCATGCCATTAGCCTCTGCCCACCCATCCAGCCTGTCAAGATCCCTCTGCAGGGCCCTCCTACCCTCCAACAGATTGACACCTGCTCCTAGCTTGGTGTCATCTGCAAACTTACTGATGCTGGACTCAATACCCACATCTAGGTCATCAATAAATATATTGAACAGAATCAGGCCCAACACTGATCCCTGGGGCACACCATTAGTGACTGCTCACCAACTGGATGTGGCACCATTCACCACCAGTCTCTGGGCCCAGCCCTTCAGCCAGTTCTTGACCCATTTCAGAATGGATCTGTCCAAGCCATGAGCTGCCACCTTGGCCAGGAGCTTGTTGTAGCAGACAGTGTCAAAGGCTTTGCTGAAGTCCAGGTAGACTACATCCACAGCCTGCCATTGCATTCACCAGGCAGGTAACCTGATCGTAAAAGGAGATCAGGTTGGTCAGGCAGGAACTGCCCTTCCTAAACCCATGCGGACTGGACCTGATCTCTTGGCCATCCTGTAGGTGTTGTGTGATTACACTCAAGATTACCTGTTCCATACCTTTGCCTGGTGATGAGGTTAGGCTGACAGGTCTGTAATCTTCCGGTTCCTCCTTCCGGCCTTTCTTGTGGATGGGCACCACATTGGTCAGCTTACAGTCATTAGTGACCTCTCCAGTGAGCCAGGACTGTTGATAAATGATAGAGAGCAGCTTGGTGAGCTCATCTGCCGGCTGTCTCATCATCCTGGGATGGATCCCATCTGGTCCCATGGATTTGTGAGGGTCCAAGTGGCTCAACAGGTCCCTTACTGCTTCCTCCTGGATTATAGAGGGATTATACTGGTCCCTGGCTCCATCTGCCAGTTCTGGAGGCCAGTCATCCTGAAGACAATCTGTCCCACTATTGAAGATTGAGGCAAAGAAGGTGTTGAATACAACTGCCTTTTCCTCATCTTTTGTTGCCATATTCCCCTCTGCATCCAGTAAAGAGTGGAGGTTGTTCTTGCCTCTTCTTTTGCCATTAACATATTTATAGAAACATTTTTTGTTCCCTTTTACAGCAGTGGCCAGTCTAAATTCTAAGTGGGCCTTTGCCTCTCTAATTTTTTTTCTTACAATACCTAGCAACATCCTTAAACTCTTCCTGGAATACCTCCCCTGTTTTTTCCAAAGGTGATGTGCCCTGTTTTTTTTAACTTAATTCCTTTAGAAGCTCCTTGCCCATCCAGTCAGGTTGTCTCCCTCATTAGCTCACCTTCTGGCACATTTGGACAGCCTGTTCCTGCACCTTCAAGAGTTCTTTCTTGAAGTAGGTCCAGCCTTCCTGGAGCCTTTTGTTTTTAAGGGCTATTTCCCAAGGAACTTTCCCAGTTAGTTCCATAAATAAGCCAAAATCTGCCCTTCGAAAGGCCAGTGTGGAGGTTTTGTTGATGGCCCTCCTGGTTTCACCATATATTGAAAACTCTATTATTTCATGGTCACTAGACCCCAGGCAGCCTCCAGCCACCACATCTCCCACCAGCCCTTCTTTATTTGTGAACAAGCAGGGTTGCACTCCTGGTAGGCTTACATAACAGCTGGGTTAAGAAGCTATCCTCCATGCACTCTAGGAACGTTCTAGACTGCTACTTTTCTGCAGTGTTAAATTCCCAGCAGATGTCTGGCAAGTTAAAGTTGCCCACAAGAATGAGGGCAAGTGATATTGAGGCAGCCTCCATCTGCTTAAAGAATAATAAATCAACCTCTTCTTCCTGGTTGGGTGGTCTATAACAGACTCTAACCAGGATGTCAGCCTTGTTGGCCTTCCCCTTAAATCTTACCCATAGGGACTCAACCTGATCATGCTTAATCTCAAGTTCCATGACATCCAGTGCCTCCCTAACACACAGGGCCACTCCTCCACTTCTTCTCCCTTGCCTGTCTCTCCTGAAGAGTCTGTAGCCATTGATTACAGCACTCCGGTTGTGTGAGTCATCCCACCACATTTCTGTGATGGCAACAAGATCATAGTTTGCCTCTTGTACTAAGCCTTCCAGCTCCTTTTGCTTATTACCCATACTGTGTGCATTGGTGTACCTACACTTCATCTGGGCTGCTGATTTTACACCTATCTCTGGCTTAACACACTCAGCCTCCTTCGGTTCATCTCTAGTACTGCTGTGTTTAACCTCATCCCCCTTCCAGCCTAATTTAAAGCCCTTTCAACAAGCCATGCCAGTGCGTGTGCCAGGATCTTTCTCCCCCTCTGAGAGAGATGTATCCCCTCTGTCATGAGCAGACCTGAAGCTGTATAAAGTTCCCCAAGATCAAAGAACCCAAAATTTTGTTGGTGCCACCAGTCCCTGAGCCACTTGTTTATCAGGCATGATTTCCTGTTTTTGTCAGCATTCCTACCTGCAACTAAAGGTATTGATGAAAAAATGACCTGTGCCCCCAATCCCTCAGTTACTTTTCCCAGTGCCTGTTCCTGCACGAATATCCTAGATGATCTTGCCTTGGCAGGGAGGTTGGTCTCAATGATCTCTGGAGGTCCCTTCCAACCTCTAAAGTTCCATGATTCTGTGTCTGTGAATCATTAATCAGCAGGTACTAGACCCCAGGAGCTGGTCCTTCCAAAGATGCTGATGCTGGACACCTCAACACTTTATGATCTCCCTGAAAAGCATATTATCTTCTCCTATTCAGCACATTGGATACAGGGTCATCTCCTGAAAGTGCCACCTGAACTGTATGACTCCAAATGCTGATGAGCTACACTGCAAAGAGTTAAATTGAAACTGCCCGGCCTGTAAATTGGGATGGCACATTTCTCCTTTTGCTATTAGTTTATTGAGTAGAGGAAGGCATTTCATACACTGAGTTCTAGTGTCTGATATTTGGTGGTAATTGATTAATTTTTAACTATCTTTCAGCCTTCTGATGTTCTATAAATAGCATAATCTAATAGAGATATTTTTGTACTAGAATGCAGATCCACTGTGAGGTTATTTGAAAGAAAAAGAAAAAGGACAGCCTAGTACAGTATGTTTGTTCAATGTGTTATTAACTCGGAAAGGAAATTGAGCTATAGTCAACTATGTAGCTCTGATTCTCACAGCTGCAAACAATTCATAGTGAAAATGACTCAGCCTAATTCACATTTTTAAATTCTTCTCTCCCCCACTTTCTTTTGCAGCCACATCAAGGGTACAAAATGACCTTGAGTTGCAATCCCTGGATTTATCTTGGTGTTTTCTTCTTTCTCAGTGTTATACACAAATCTTCCTTACTGGGACGTCAGTAAAATCAGGGAAAAATCCAAGCAATAAAACCATCTCTCCTCCTAGTTTAATGTGAGGTTTTCAGATTCTGAAAAGTGAGGAATAATATAAAGATAAATTTGATTTGCTCTCCTTATAGGAGAAAGATCGGATCTTCATATCATGGATGGATAATATGGAGCTCATATGCAGTGGAAGGGATGTTGCAGAAGGACTGGAGGGAGCATAGAGCACTGTCCGCCAGCAAAGCCACTCATGTCACTGTATTTACTTGAGAAAAGGAGACTTTCACCATCAGCAGGATAAAGATTGAGACTCCTCCCAGGGTACATTTCAGCCCTGTTCCTCCAGCTGCCAGCACAGCAGGATAATACTCTATCCCTTTCCCCTTCATTTCCTAGCACCTTTTTGATGCTTTTGGTGCACCTTCTCATTTGCCTTCAAATACTTTCCAAACAGCACTGTGGGCAATGTAAGTTGTTCTTCAGAAATTCCATTAGGAGGGATGGGAAAGACATAAAGCCTCAATTGCAGTAGGGAGCTCAGAAATATCAGTGGTGGGGGTTTGGGTTTTTTTCCTCTTTTTTTTTCCCCCTAATTTACGTTTTCCCTGTTAGTTCACCCTGAGATCCCAATGGCACAATTTAGTAATTAATTACTATTATTAGCTAATGGGAGTGCAAACTGCCTGCCTTAAGCACAACAAAATTGACAATAAGTCTGTGGTCTGTGAACCACTTTCTTGTACAGGTCTGTTAACCAAAAACTAACAGCAGTGACTGGATGGTTTGATGCTTTTCAGAAAACCATTTGGCAGACACAGATACATAGAATCATAGAATGGTTTAGGTTGGAAGTGAACTCCAAAGGTCATCTAATCCAAGCCTTCTACAGTGAGCAGGGACATTCCCCATTAGATCAGGTTGCTCAGAGGCCTGTGGAGCCTGACCTTGAATATCTCCAAGGATAGGACCTTAGCTGACATAGTCTTCACATTCTAAAGAGAGGTGCAATGAAGGTAGGTGATGAAGACTTGCATTCCTGGACACTGGGTGTACAGAGGCACTACCAGATTTGGAACAGCTTTGTCCTCTTTTCCTGACCAAAACCCATGGGTGATGGTTCTTCAGAAAGAGAGGAAACTTGTTCAGAGGGGTAGAAAGGGGTACTGCCATGTCCACCACTACACGTCCTCCTGGAAGTTCTGGGATGACTGTCATTGTCTCAGTTGTTGACAATAACATGGCAGGCAGCCAGAGTCCAGCTCCAGCTGTTCAAGTCTCTGCTATTTCTTCAGTCAGTTAGAATTCTCAGACAGCAATTCCTAATTCTGCCCTACATTCTAGTTCAAAGGCCGCAGTGCAGCCCCCAAAAATTCAGACTCACTAGAAGCAATATCTACAGCCTTTCTTGCTCCAGCCTCTACAGCCTTTCTTGCTCCTGCAAAGGCAAAGGAGGAGGCTAAGAATGGTTCAAAGGAGGATTTAAGGGCAGGGAAATCTGGTGCACAAGAGGAGGAAAAAGAAGAGGAGAGATTTAGTCTTAAAGATTTGGCCAGTTTTCTGAGATTGAAGTACAAGGATGAGAAGGGCAATGTTATGTTAGCTGCCAAAAAGGCAGATGGCTCTCAGATTAGAAATGCTCTTAGGAAGTTATGTTTGGTCAGAGACCACCAGAAGAACAAGGAGGAGAAGAGGAGAAGGATGATATACAGAGTTCCAATGATCCCCTCAGAGAGATCAGGGAAGTTAGAAAGGAATATTCAAGTGAATCAGGAGAGCCAATCCTAAGCTGGCTGGTGACATGCTGTTCTATTAGTGCAAATGCCCTACAGGTAGGAGACAAGTCTGCAAAGCAGCTAGGCCCACTCGCAAAGGAGAGTAGAGTGGACAAACATGTGGCAGCCCTCTCGATACAGTTAGATTGTGAACACACCTTCTGATGGCTGTAGCTATGAGGTACACTTCCCGAGATGATTTGCCATGGGCAGCTAGGAAGTGGAACACAACTGAGCAGGGAATTAAGCTTCTGAAGGAGTTTGCTGTGAAGGGAGTACTCTATGGAGATCATGCTAAACATAATCCTGATAACATTCCTATTGGAACAGGTCTCATAAAGAAGCTTATTAAACTTGCACCTTCATCCTATGCTAACATCTTGGCTAGCAGGTTTCTATCAAGGGGTGATAATGGAAGGCTCACTGTTGGTGAACTCACTGAACAACTGTGGCAGATAGAGGACAGCTTGTTGCATTCTACCATAGTCTGCCATAAAATCTTTGTGTACGGAGATAAAGGATGGCATTAAAGATGGAATGAAAGAACTGAAGGAGGAACTTAAAACCTCCATATCCAATCTGGCAAAGGATACCATTCCTTAATCTTCTGAATGGGTGCATGTTTCTGCCATCAGGAACAGACACTCACCTCCTGAAAGGAAATTCTGGCCCAGGAGACAAATTCCACCAAGACATCAGCAATCACGTGAGTCACTGTGGATAATCCTGTGTGACCAATTTGTTGAGGACATGAACAAGTGGGATGGTCAGCCTACTTCAGTTCTTTTGAAGAGAGTAAGGGAACTGCAGAGTGGCAGAAATGCCACAAAAGTAGCTGTCACTTCTTCAGCTTCTCAGAGTAACTGCAATTATTCCAATAATTGTAATTTCTTTCACCCCAACACCAATTATTTCTGGAATCAATGTTGGATCTCAAGAGTTAACTAATTTGCAGGCTGAAATAAGTTTAACTGGTAAAAAGTGGAAGAAACATACTATTGTAACTGGTGCCTTGCGTTCTGGGAATTGACTTTTTGAGAGAAGGTTGTTTCAAAGATCCTAAAGGTCACAAATGGGCTTTTGGAATAGCATCTGTAGAAATTGAGGATGACAAATAGAAATTTGTCCATTAGACCTGAACTTTCAGATGAATCTGCAGTTGTGGGACGTCATGACATAGAGCATCTGGAGCTGCCAATTGTTACTCAAACTGTGCATCACAGGCAGTACAGAACAAACCATGCCTCTTTGTTGCCCATTCGTCAGCTGATTCATCAACTGGAAAGTCAGGCTGTCATTGAGAAAGGCCATTCACATTTCAACAGTCTGATTTGTCCCATGCACAAGCCTAGCAGAGACTGGTGCATCACAGTGGACTTCCATGCCCTCAATGAGGTGACTCCACCCATGACTGCAGCTGTACCAGACATGCTGGAACTCCAGTAAGAGTTGGAATGAAAGGGGGCCAAATGGTATGCTACCACAGACATTGCTAATGCTTTCTTCTCTATTCCCATAGCCAAGGAATGCAGACCTCAATTTGCATTCACCTGGAGAGGAATCCAGTACCAGTTCAAGCATTTGCCTCAGGGGTGGAAACAATTTTTCATTCAGTGATCCACAATGCATTGGAGAAAGGTAAAGCTCCAGAACACATACAGTTCATTGATGACATCATTGTGTGGGGCCAAACTGCTGAGGAAGTCTTCGAGAAAGATAATAAAATAATGGACATTCTGTTGCAAGCAGGTTTTGCCCTAAAGAAAGACAAGGTCAAAGGACCTGCCAGAGAAATTAAATTTCTGGGAGTGCAGTGGCAGGATGGTCACCATCACATTCCACAGGATGTGATAAACAAAGTCTGCACCATGGCAGTTCCCACAATAAAATGAACACTCTATCTTTCTTGGGTGCAGTGGGACTTTGGAAACTACACAGTCTTGAGTTCAGTCAAATTGTCAAACTTCTGCATGATGTGACTCATAAGAGAAACAATTTCAAGTGGGGACCTGAGCAGCAATTAACCTTTGATCAGATAAATTGAGAAGTAGTCCATGCAATCCACTTGGGACCCGTTCAAACTGGTCTGGACATTAAAAACATGCTGTATACGCCTGCGAGTGGCAATGGTCCAACTTGGAGTCTTTGGCAGAGAGTTCCAAATGAAGCACATGGTCATCCACTTGGTTTCTGGGGTCGTAACTACAGAGGCTCAGAGGAAAATTAAACACCAAGAGATAAAGAAATACTAGCAGCCTATGAAGGAGTGAAAGCAGCTTCTGAAGTGATTGGAACTGAGTCACAATTGCTTTTAGCTCCTGGGTTGCCAGTTGTAAACTGGATGTTCAAAGGCAAAGGTTCATCACCCCATCATGTCACTAATGCAACCTAGTCCAAATAGATGACTATGACAACCCAATGAGCATGAGTGGGTAATCTTGATCGACCTGGTCTGGTAGAAGTGATCACCAACTGACCGGAAAGCATAGACTGTACAAGACTTCCAGAGGAGAGAGTAATTCATGCTGAAGAAGTTCCTCCTTATGATGATCTCTCTGATCAGGAAAAGAACTATGCTTTGTTCACAGATGGTTCCTGTAGTTTTGTTGGGTACAAGTGAAGATGAAAGTCAGCAGTCTGGAGTCCTACCAGGAGAGTTACTGAAGTGAAAGATGGAGAAGGCGAATCCAGTCAATTTGCTGAGGTAAAAGCAGTCCAACTTGCTCTTGATATGGCTGAACATGAAAACTTGCCTATCCTTTACCTCTACACTGACTCATGGATGGTAGCCAATGCTCTGTGGGGTTGGCTAAAATACTGGAAAAAGAATGGTTGGCAGAGGAAAGGAAAGCCTATTTGGTGTGCTGATCTATGGCAGGAAATTGATGCATGACTGGAGAGAATTCCAGTTAAGGTGCAGCATGTAGTCGCACATGTGCCTAGAAGCACAGATATTGAAGAACACCAACAAAACCACCAGCCAGATCAAGCTGCTAAAATTTATCAAGTTGACACAAACTGTGATCTTGACCTTGACTGGAAATACCAAGGTGAACTGTTCTTAGCTTGGTGGGCCCATGATTCATCACGATATCAAGGCAGGGATGCGACATACCAATGGGGACGTGATAGGTCAATTGACCTGTCCATGGATGCTATTACCCAAGTCATACATGACTGTGATATTTGTGCTGCTATTAAGCAGCTAAGTGAATCAAGCCCTTATGGTATGGTGAGAGATAGTAAAAGTACAAGTATGGTGATTGACTACATTGCTACAGTACATGAGCATGAACCTGATGTCACTTGGGAGTCCCTGTTCTCATCTCATCTGTGAAGAGACAAACTTTCCTGTTTTCTGAGCTTTTGAATCACCTACACCTGAGATAGTTGGCATGAAGCATGAACGGAACCTGTAATATTCATTATTATAAATATTGTTTTAGTTTAGACAGATAGCTCTTAGCAAAACTCTCAGTGAAGTAGACAGGGGTGGATTGTGCTGGTCTGAGGTTAATGGGGATATTTTAATAAGAGAAATTAGAGTATAAGCTGAGAGAGGAAAATATTGGTGATGTCTCCTTCAGTCATAGGTTTGCTGACAGATAGAGAAGTAAGAACACAAACATAGATAATACAGAGCCACTCGGGTCTGAGCTCTGGGCTGTTGGTCTCTGCCTTTATTGCCTTCCAGCTATATCTGTGTAACACAACTAATCAATTCTTGCTTCTAACCCACCCTGGCCAGTCTTCCCTGTTTACCTGGCATGTAAGACAGATACTGGGATAAGATATGGTGGGGGGGAGGAGGGCAGGTGGAAGGGTGGTTGGGAACCTCTCTTGGGGACTCTGATCTCTGGGAGAGGTGTGGTGTCTTTTTCTGTATTACTTTTTAACTGTATATATCTGTAAATATCTGTCATATATTGTAAATATTTGCCTGTATATATTGCAAAGCTGTAAATGTAAAATTTCATTCATTAGCTTCCAGCCAGCTGAGTCTAGTCTGTGTGCTTTCAAAAGTCTGTGTGAGGTGGATAACTCCTGAACCACTACAGAAGGAAGCACCGTGAAGCAGGGGAAATGCACTGCAAGGAGGTAGCACCAAAGAAGTGTGTAAGGGTGGGAAGCACCACGCTCTGCAAGCCAAGTGCTCGAGCAGTGCCATGCTCATGTGCCCTCATAGCCACTCTGGTGGGTACAAACACCAGGAACTGGGGATGGGGAGACCCCCATTCTGTAGCTATTCTGCAGGCCAGCACCAGCTCCCAGTAGCACAGGAGCCCTGCCCTCCATATACAGCTCTTTGCATTGCTGAATGCTAGACAGTTTCCCCAAAATTGCACAACTTTCTTACTATGCCTTGCACACTTCAGGATCAGCTTTGCTCCAGTCCAAATGAGAGCTGCTGTTATAACCCTCTGTGAGAATTAAACTGCAGAATGCATCCACTCTGAAAGCAGGTGTATGAGTTTGTGTCTGTATGCATGTGGATGCCTATATAACAATTACTCTCTCTCTCAATCTGAAACAGTGGGTGGCCACTAATGTTAGACCAAAATCAATAGGTAGAGACAAAACTGTTTACAAAAGCTTGACGATGACTAGGCCACTCACTCAAAAAGGAAGTTAGCATTGTTACAAGAAGAAAACACTGCAAAGAGGGCTATAATTTAGTGCCTACATACAGTAGCGACTGGAAACTGCATAGACAGATTCGGTAAAAATTAAATTTGTTTAAACAGATAAAATGCAAGAGTTAGATCGAAGAAATCAGCTTCAATGTAGTGCAGGGAATACTCTCCCACCCTCAAAATGTATACAGAAGAAAGCAAAACCAAGAAGCTGCAGCCAAAATTACCAATTCAGTTCCATTTAACAAAAAATCAATATTACAATAAGATGCCAGTAATGAAAGAAAAACCACAGCAGTATCCCAATAAAGATTACAAATTACATGATTATAAATGGAGAGCCACAGTCATTTTGGACAGATGAATATGACCACAGTACAACTGAAGGCCAAATGATGGTTTAGGATAAATGCCTGCAGCTTTCCAGAAAGCCAATGGGAGAAGTAAACATGCATCTAAAGGGTAGGATTTGGCTCTAGGACTTGTACATGAATAAGTGTGGCAGAGAGATACAGAATATCCCAGAAATAAAAGACCTGCTCGTTAAAAACACATCTATCCAAGCCCATGGGGAGATCCTTAAGTAAAATCTCTACCATTTGTTGTTTTTAAGAATCTAGTGCCGTCTTGAGTTACTTTCAAGGAACCTACTGCTGCTACTACTACTACTACTACTACTACTAGGTGTGCTACTTGAGCAGCAAAGACTTTAATATAAGTGAGCATAACTAACAGCTGGAAAGGAAGCTTTAGCAACAGATGACAAAGAAAATACAGATTGAAGCCTATAAACTGCAGGAAAACGAAAATCCAAATGACAGGTGAAAGAAACTCATGTATCTGCATTGTGAGAAACCCATTGAATTGAACAAATGATACTCCTCCTAGGGGAATGATTCATTACCATATGGAAAAGACAGAGCCTATGATAAAGGATAGGAGAAAATCACTGAATAGCAGAACCTACAGAGATTGAAAAAGAACATTCTTGTTGAATCGTGGCAAAAGTACTTCAAATTTCCAACAGGCCTGACTAACACAGATACAGAGGGAAGAAAAGAAAGCATGCTAAAATATGTGATATCATGCCCACAAGCAAGGTTGAAGGTTGAATCAGAGAAAATTTAAAATGCACTGAGAAACAAGCAGCATCAGTAAGAGTGGTGCCAGAAATGAACAGATTTTTTTCATCGCTACTTCAGGACCAAAAAGAGAGGAAAAGAAGAAATACTGAAAGCCCTTCTTACTTAGGGGCTGCATCTCCATGCCACTGACCTACTTAAACGTCAAGCACTATGTGTGGAGAAAGAAGGAGACACACTAACACTCAAGAAAAACGTATCACAACAATATTGTACTACAGCAGTGCCCGCAGTCTGGCTGTTAGGGGATTTATAAGCCAAGCACACAAATAGACAGTAATGAGTTACTCACCAGAGAATGTCAGCAAAGTTGCTAATTAGTACAAACGGTAGTGCATTTTGTAATGCTGTCCCCTGCTTTAGTGGGAACTGTTCCAAGACCACCTAACCTGTCTCTCATAGGATAAAAAAAACTTACTCCCCTTAGTCCAGTGTGGCATTTCTGAGGATTTTAAAGTATGAGACAACATTTGAGTTATAATGGAAACTCAGGTGCAAAGTTAACCACCAGAACAAACTGACTCACAAATGCATTGTTGTGATGAGCTACCCCACATGCAGGAAATAATTACTCCTCACTGTCATCATGAAAGATTTGATCCACTGATGTTAACAGAAACCCTTCAATTGAATTTTGTAAGAACTGGGCCAAGTCCCAAGATTGTGTGTGGCACTGCTGCTGTGGATAGTAACACACCTTGCATTACTGAATCTACAAAACGGATAAAACCATTCCATTAACACTTCAATTACACAAGCTGCATATAAAACCATCAGAAAAGGCAATTAAATGGGACACAGCTTTAATATGCTGACTTGAAACAGTGAAACACTTTCTCATCTCAAAGTTTCAGAGGATTAAGGTCATGAACTGTTGACTATTAATAAATATGATACTATAAGAAAGTAAGAACTATTGATTTGTTATTATAGTTTAAATATTTTACATATTTAACAATTGTGGCAAAATTGCATTCCTGTTCCCTTTGCCAATGAGTGTGTAGAAAAAGCAGCACATCAAATTTTAGTGAGTTTTTCTGGCAGTCTTTCCTTCAAAAAGCATCAGATTTTAAGACCCATTAACCTGTCTGGCCATTAAAAATGTAATAAATTTTCATTAAAATATGTGTTTCTATAAGCAGAAATATTTTCTGCAATGTTTCTACTGTAAAAAGCCCTAGGAAATTAAACTAGATCACATACATTTAATATGCATTAAAAAAAAATAGACAAGAAAGGTCACCAATGGAAAGGTGCAATACCTACAATCAGACACAAGTTATAGCAAGGGTTAGTCATTTATAGTTAAACCAAACAACACAAAATTCAGGTTATCTTGGCTCTGGTGTCATATATAAACCCTCACAGCTATAGACCCACACAAGAAAATTGCGGAGAGCCAAGACAGTTTCAGCAGTATCTTCTTTACCTTGGCTGTTTCCACAGCTAACCATTTTGTAGACTGGTTCTGTCTATAGCAATCACATTTTCCACCCATTCTTTACCCATGGCATCTTAACACATTCAAAATGTTTACCCCAAACACTGTATTCTGTTTTGTTGAGAGTCCATATGTACAAGAATATCTAAAAAGACATCCTGTTCCATCAATGAATGTGTGAATTCCTGTGTGTCACAAATTCAGATGACAAAGTCATTATGATGCTCTCTCACAGAGAATTAGAGGAGTTGGGAAATGAGAAATAGGCTTCACCACCTGTAGATCCATTCAAACACAGCTGGACTAGCCAGCAGGAAGAAGTACTATTACAAGATGGTGGCTTGGGGAGCTGCAGGATATGAAATTCTGCTACGGATGGTAGCAAAATGTCCACCGAAGTATTTTTCAGCAGCCAGATATTTTACTAGAGGAAAAGGTTTGCACAAAAAAGTTTTCTTTCTATCAGAAATTTATCCATATTGTTAAAAAANAAAAGGGTGTATTCTATACTTGGGTAATTCGGTCCCATGATATCTCATAGTCACATTATATGCCAATTCTCTTCTAGCTTTGGTCCCCTGACAGAGTATACAATATGTAATGCCCAGCATTCAAGGACCTCCATAAGCTAGATGTCATGGATGCCTGGGCAAATGTCTTTCTCGACTAACCAGGAAGAGCCTCAGCACAAAGCTACACATGGAGTCACAGTCTGAAATTTGCCCAGAGCAAAGAGCAATGTACTATATAGTTCCTTGTAGTAACCAGGAATAACACACTTCTTTTTTGCTCTGTTCAGTGATTTCAGTGCAACTTAGGCTTCTAAATGCTTCTGTGGTTCTGGGCCAAAACATATTCAGTAATAGATACTGAAAGAAATTATTTCATGTGCCAGTTCTGTAGGTTAATTCACATAAGTGAGAAAACAGTTCTGATTGAAGGGCGGAGTGATTTTTAAAAATTTGATTCATACAGAAGCGTTAACAGCCTTTTGCTTATACCCACAATTGCTGAACAGAATAGAATCAGTGAAAATGTTATTTCCAAGTTCTGTGGTGTAAATAAAACCTCCCCTTTCTGACTCACATAGTGAGTCATTTTTGTCTGTACATTTTTATGCCAAAGAGAAATATAACTTTGTGCTCTGAGCATTCTTCTCATGGAGAGTTTCTCATGTCACAAATTCTCTGTTGCCCTTTCGTTTCATGTACTCTTAAAATCTCTCTCTAGTAATCTCTTTTGTTTACTGTAACTTCATTCCACTTGTTCAGCTTGCTGGCATGAGTGAAAAAAGACGTTAAGTTTATCTGTTACAGTGTTGGCACATTGGAGAGAATTATACACAAAATTAAATAAGCATGAAAGGCTGCATTAGAGCAGTAACACCTATGCAAATTTGCATCTTGTCTGTACAGTAACTGTAGGGCATCTTCAGTTACTTCAGCCAAAAATGTCTTGAACATCTCTTTGAGGACCTTTCTGTTCACAGTTTTTATCAAACCATCCTCATTTATGCCAAAAGCAGCTGGCCCCAGCCCACATGTAAAGGCAAAAGGCTCTACAGAGCCCTTGCAACAGAGAAAGGAATGGAAACTAAACCCAGCCACATCCCCAGCATACATCCATATGTGCTGTCTCTATTTTTATCCTTCCAAGAGTCCTGTGAGACAAAGTGAGATGTGACATATTTATGAGAAACAAAAATGGGGAGTAGGTGAGACTGTAGCACTCACTGTTAGTAAGATTGTGTGCCACAGGCATTGAAGGCCGTTTCAGTCCCTTACAACACCTGTAAATTTAAGAGTTTGGGCTCAGAATGTACATGCCCAATATGTGCCACAAGCCGAAATGGTTTGACATAATTTCACATGAGATGATAAGCTGTTTTAAAAAGACAAAGAAGAGAAAAGTGACTACCTTGTTCACATCTTTGCTGTGAATATCTCTGGAGGCATCTCCTGATGCTTTGCCCTCATTCATACGTCATTTCACAGAGCACTGGGTCCCTCCATGCATATTTGCAGCCTTGTAACAGCCCTTCTTCTCTTACTGCCCTCAAGCTTCCTAGGTTTTTGCACTCGTCATCACAGGGTGACCAAAAATGATCCAGGTCTAGAAAGGAGGCACAAAAAAATGACTGCTTTTTAGATGATTAAAGACAATGTCCTGATCTACTGCACAGCGTTGCTTCATCCTTAAAATATTCTGAACGTTAAATGAGACAAGATTCTAATGGGGGAAAAATCATATGTAGTCAGGTGCATATGAATAAACATATATCATAACTACATGCAGGAGAGGGTTTAAAATATATATATGCAAACAAAACTATGTGTGTATACACAAGAGACTTGATTTGTGGACAACATAATTCCAAATCCAAGTTACCTAAGACAAGCAAGACTTACGTTACTTTCTTAATTCTGGTGAATTACTATGATCAAAATTTTTTGCCTTCTGTGAAATAAATGTAGCCTGGGGAGATTTTAAAGAAGTCAACCTTATTTGCCGAACGAATCAAATGTTTAAAAAGATTACAGACATTAGCAGGCAATGATTTTTCTGTCTATTGATTCTCTGTAAGGAAAACCATTAAATAGCAGGCATTAGAGGAATACCACATGTATCGGCTCACACATAATACATCAGAAGGGCATGTGAATACTTTTGTTTTACTCCACTTCTCGCACATAGCTTTTCCCACTGCTGTATGAAAAAGCTATGTGTAGCAGTAGGCATAGCTCCTTGCAATTCAACATAGTGGGGTCAGAGTAAAGAGCAGAATATGAGAGCTACACCAATAAAGCAGTTAGCAGGTGTCATCTTGGAAATTTGTAGATGTTCTTAACAAACCAGATGTCCACAGGAAAAATGCAATTTACATATCAGTTGTATCTTTACACCTGTTTGCAAATGCTGACACACACCCTTACACTGAGCACTTAGCCAATAGGAAGCTAATGTGCAGAAATGACTAATTAATGAAACCTCTAGGAATACTACAAAATATCTGACACAGGATTCTCTCATGTGCTTAGCAAAGGCTGTTCATACGCTTATCCTACCACTCTGCTAGTTTTCCTAACAATTAAGATGGTGTATCTGTGTGAATCAGGGGTTCAGATGCAATTTTCAGCAGACTGACTGTTTTTTAGTTTTGTCTGATGGCTCCTTTTTTATTCTGCAGAGGGGATCACTCTATTACCAGGGTTTAGACAGCTCACAGGTTGGCCCTTGCCCCTCTCTTTCATAAAGTAAGTATAATTAGATGATAATGCCCTTCTTTTCAGAACTTACTGCCTTTGTAAGCCTGTGGCAATAATTCCCATTTATTAGAGATTTATTCTGATAACATTATTATCACTGTTTATTCAAATGGACATTCCTTTTTTTTTTTTCCTTCTTCTTTTTCCAAGGGAACAAAAGACCTAATTCCTGCAAACATGTAACAAACCTGTCAAGTTCTCAAATGGTTAAGTTGAGCATTTTACTTGGAAAGGCTGACAAATTTTCCTCACTTCAAAATATCATTAACACCAATAACACATTTGCCCAAGCCTATTTCTAAGTTGTAAAAAAAGATTGCTACAGATTAAGACCCTTGATATAATGCTATAAGCTCCTAACAATGGTATCTTTTATAGTGAAGAGCAACTGCAGACACAAATTGCCCCCTCTCCTGCACCTTTTTTCACAAAAATCAATATTAAAGTAGTAGCTGCCTTAACTCTCCTATAGACTATATGAGAAAAAACCACAGCCACGCTTAGGACAGTTTAGGTCAATAAAGAATCAATACTGTGGTTGAATCTGTAGAAAGATAAAAGACTTGGAACTCACTACAGTGTGCCCTATTGTTTCTCTCTATTTTGAAAAGGAGTTGAAGTGCCTCACTTTTTTTTAAGCTAGCAATGAATTTAGTGTTTGCGGAAAGAGAACGAGGTCACTGGAGGCTGCATGTGGCTTCAGTGTCTGCAGACAAGGGGTCTGATCTTGTTCACCCACACCTCCCATTTAGTTCAAGGGGAGTCTAGGGAGCAAGAAGAATGCAGCCCTGGGCCCCAAGCAGACTGGAAACCAAAACACTGTAACACACTTCCATCAAGCCCAACTCATTTATTAACTATGGAGAAATTACTCATAAAAACTCAGGAGTAGAAGGGGTTCTTATCATGATTTCTGGCTCCCTGTCCATTAGGAAGAGAAGAGGTGATTTCAAGCAGAGAAGAGAAAGCTTTCTGATGCATTTGGCGTTTTCCAGACACGTAGATCCCACTTATATCTGAAGTCAAGCTCACCTTTCACATTTCACATTGCAATTTGACCAAATTTGAACCTCTTGTGAAGAAATACAGGCTCAAAGGCAAATAAATATCTCAACAGACACACAGGCTTATGCGCGCACACACACACGCCTACACACGTGGTTTGGATTTGTCTGCCTCAGCTGTATCCCTTTTCAGTACACCACATATAGTATTCCCTTTATAGGCCTGAGAACTGCAAGCATATACCTGTCTGGAGAGTAACTGAACATGAAAAAATATTGGTTTGTGTGGACCGGAGAGTTCAGATAAAAACAATTTATGGTCCAAAATCTTCCAAATTCTTTACTTGAAGATGCACTTTGTTATGCTACAAGGGGCAGCTTCTACACTTCTCATCTTACAGCAATAGCTCCTGCTTGCAAAATCTCAGACAAAATCTAGATAAAGCAGAAACTACGGTTCTTTACAAAAATTAGTAAAGCAGTAGGTAGCAGCAGCAAAGACACCCACCGTATGAAATGTACTTTTCTATTGAAAGAAATGGCTGCATTCTTGAAATAGTGGGGCTCTTAACATTTATAGGGAATAGTCCCATTCAGCTCTGCACGAGTCATGATTACAAAAAACAAATGTTATGTTTTTAACATTGCAAACTGAAATGTTCAGACCTATAAAATGCACTAATGAACAGTTAACAGTAACCTGAATAGTTTACATAAAGAGTAAATGCAACTGTTCTCTTCAGCATTAGAAGGATTTTTTCAGCTAAATAATTGGTTGTTATTAATTATAATTAATATTACTACGAGCAGGGAAAAAATTCTCTTATATCGTCTGGCTTCCTTTTCTATATCACATGATCTTTTAATTATCCTGACTTTTCCCTCTCCTATGTCAAATACCAGAAATAAGGAAATGTGTGAATAAATGCATGACCGTGTCAACTGGCTTACTGATAAATGAGATTCTGAGGTGCTCTGAGTTTGGAGAAGTACTTCACATCATAAAGGAGACTGAAAGCTTCCACCCTTCACTCTAATCATATCAAACTAACAGGGAAAGATATATATAAATAAATTAACAAGAAGTGTGTTCAGGGTAGAAATCTCAATTGTTTTAGTAGGATATCATGGAGATCCAACAAGGCATTCAACTAAAATTGCCTTCAACACCCACCGCTGGAGTTCTCAGAAACAAACCCCAAAATTTCTGAAATCCAAACATGTCACCTCTGTCTGCATTTAGTCTGTATCTGGGGCTAAACTAAAGCACATGCTCTGTCACTCAATTACCCCACCCCAGCAAGGAAGGGCAATCAGACACAGAAGAGGAAAGCCAAAGCCTGAAATGAAAACTGATTTAATGAAACCAATGTCAATATAAAGTATATAAAATTACACTCAAACCAGCAATCATGGCTCACAGCCCATAGCTGGCTTAGGATTCTCTCCCAGTGAAGCTAGAACAACCTTCAATCCTTAGACTTTTTTTTTTTTTAAATTCAAAATACATTCATCCTCTGTCTTTTGTACATAACCAGTGTTTTATTTTAATATTCTTTCATTTCTTGCCCCAGCCTCTCCTCTCATCTGAAGCTGCTGATCATCTCTTTCCTGCTGACTGGAAAAAGGCAAATATAATACCAATCTTCAGGAAGGGAAAAAAGGACGACCCTGGGAGCTACAGACCAGTCAGCCTCACCTCTGTGCCTGGCAAGATCATGGAGCAGATCCTCCTCAAGGCTCTGCTAAGGCAGATGGAGAACAAAGCAGAGGTGCCTGATGCCAACCAGCATGGCTTCACCAAGGGCAAATCATGCCTAACAAATTTGGTGGCTTTCTACGATAAAGTCACAGCAGCAGTGGACAAGGGAAGGGCAACTGATGTCATCTACCTGGACCTTAGTAAGGCCTTTGACTCTGTCCCACATGACACCCTGGTCACCAAGCTGGAAAAACATGGACTTGATGGGTGGACAACTCGCTGGATAAGGAATTGGCTGGATGGTCGCACGCAGAGAGTGGTGATCAAGGGCACAATGTCC
>VWZI01004364.1:106621-133339 GCA_013396835.1 Psilopogon haemacephalus
AAGATGATCAGAGGGCTGGAGCACCTCTGCTATGAGGACAGGCTGAGAGAGTTGTGGCTTTTCAGCCTGGAGAAGAGAAGGCTTTGGGGAGACCTTATAGCAGCCTACCAGTATCTGAGGGGGGCCTACAGGAGGGCTGGGGAGGGACTGTTCACAAGGTCTTGTAATGACAGGACGAGGGGGAATGGGTTCAAATTGGCGGAGGGGAGATTTGAACGGGATGTTAGGAAGAAATTCTTCACAGTGAGGGTGGTGAGGCACTGGAACAGGTTGCCCAGGGAGGTTGTGTCTGCTCCCTCCCTGGATATGTTCAAGGCCAGGCTCGATGAGGTCTTGAGCGTCCTGATCTAGTGGGAGGTGTCCCTGCCTATGGCGGGGGGGTGGAACTGGATGATCTTTGAGGTCTCTTCCAACCTAGACCATTCTATGATTCTATGATTCTATGATTCTATAGCTATGGCTATACTTCTGATCCTCATTGAAAATTTTTTCAGCTTCTTCAGAGTCTCTATCAGTCTTAGGGCTTTCCAAATTTGTGGTGATCCTCTTGCATGGCATTTCTGTTGCACGGCTTTTGCCATGTGACATTTATCCAGAGAGGTCTTATAACATCTGTCTGTATGATAGCATCCCAAAAACATTTGAAAGGGGAGATGAGATGGGAGGTTTAATGCAGATTGTCAGATGCAGCTTCACAAAGGGCTTCAGACAAATAAGACTTCATGATGGGAAGTCAGGGAAGAAAAGTAAAGTGCATTGACCTCTTCCAGTCCAATGACACAGTCACTCTGCAAATAGTCAGCACAGGCTAAGGTTTTAAAGCCCTCCAGTTGATTGTTATCACGATCAACTGGTAACTTAACTGGCCAGCTGAAGCAGCTTATTGGCTTTAGTACTGAAGCAGCTTAGAGAGCTACATCAGATGTACCCCATCTGAGTTACTGCTCCAATTTGTTACAAACAAGGTGTGCACTTTAATTATGTCTGAGGTTAGTTTTTGGCTCAAAGCATGGCTTTGGTTCTGAAAAGACTCATTTTTCTAAACTTGCCACTAACTCATTTAATCAAAACTACACCAGACAAATACAGTACTGCTTAATTTCGGCCTTAAAACATAGGTCAAACAGCAAGCTCAAAGAGAGCGTAGGCTCTGAGTAACCTCCCCTGCTAGTTACTCTGTTACTAGCTGCACAATGCCAGAACTAATCCTGCTCTCACTGACTTTGGTAGGGTCAAGCACAATATCATTGCCTTCTGGTTTGATTTACATGAAATTATGAAGTCAGGGGTTTAAATTAAATAGCCTGCAAACAGCAAGAACTTCACAGTTAATTTGCCCCATATCTCCAACAAGCCCTCTTACAGTTCCTCTTTTCAATTAACAACACCTTTTTGAGTCAGCCCCTGAGATGCATCTGTATGCATTTGCATGATGCTGTACAGGGCATGCTAAAAGTCTGATCCTTATTATAGCCTGTAAGACAAAAGTAATTCTAGCCTTACTTAATTTTTGTAAAAGGCAGAAACAACAAAAATTAATCTTTACACAAACAACCCAAGGGAACATTTAGTAGGACTTTTCAATCTATTAATGATCTGTAATTCCCAGCCCCCAAAGTTTCCATGTTATCGGTTAATATCTAGGGACCCCATATGTTGAGGGAACACAGCAGAACCAAAACGAGCTGAAAAACAAACGCATTAGATTCAAACATGGGATAAAAGAGTGCCCAAGGAGCCCCTGCTTCATTTTCTCTACCTGGAACCATGGGACAGAGCAGCCATCTCATCCTCATTCAAGTGTGACATTTCTTTTGAATATGACACTAGTGGTGACCTTGTCATTAACTGATGCTGCTAGCAGCATTTCAGCTTTCATAATTCAGTTAATTTTCAAGCCACTGGTTACTGAACCCCCAATATAATTTCAATACAACTAAACCATAATTTCAAATAATAATTAAAAAATCAATCAACTTTCCGGTCAAACGCCAATCAATATTTGACTTGAACTCACTAAAGCAAAGAAGTTTTCAGTTAGGGTTTAAGTAGTATCATTAACTTCTCGGTGTCATGCCTGCCTCAGTTATTCTGTAGCTTCTCATTCTGGCTGAGGCATAGGTGAAAAAATGTCAGCTGTAGCAATAAGGAGCTTGGGCTGATTTTTTTAGAATAGAATAATAGAATAAGCCAGGTTGGAAGAGACCTCTAAGATCATCCAGTCCAACCTATCACCCAGCCCTATCCAATTGCACTAAGTACATCCAGCCCTATCCACTGGCACTTTTGCTACAGCTGTGTTACATGCATAAGGAAGAGCTAGGAAAAGCCATGTTGACTTCCCTCTGGTATCCACACTATCAATCGAGAAGGCAGATAAGGCCTAGTTTGGCCTGCATATAGCCCTAGGAACAACTTACTTCTCATAGGTGACCTCTATGACTGGTGGTGGCACTGAACTTCACATTTTGCATGTCTAGAGCCAATTCTTCTGTGCAACTAGAACCTCTTCACAGATGAATCTGCTCCTCAGAGCTTAAAAGAGACAAGTTTCTGGTAGCAAAATCTGTATCCAGGATTTTTATAGACACCAAGACAGCAGGTGGTCAGAGGCAAGTGCTGATCTATGGTGGCAAATCATCCATGTGCAGCTGCCATTCCCTAGCATTGTTTCTTAAGCACAAAAAAGGGCTTGCATTTGCATATGCCAATGGCTGGGAAGCTGAGAATGCATTACCTGGAATGCATTACCTGTGGTTTGAAAACCTGATCTTAATCTCTCCTTTTTTTTTTCATATGAATCCTGTGCTAAGCACAATTAAGATCCCTTTTTCTTTCTGCAGATTTTTTTTCTCTGCTATTGGCAACAGCCACCAGAAACCTGAGAATGTTGCTAATTTTTGTGGGGATTTGTCCTCTCCTGCTTGACGACATGAGTTGTTTCTTCCTTTGTATTTTGTTCCCCAAACCCACCAGCATTCTGTATGTATGCTCTTTGTGCACTTTGCAAAGGGAAAGTTAATATTGCTACCTTTCCTTCATGGATTTCTCCAGCTACCATCACTGCACTTCCTTGTTTACCTGTGCTCGGCTAGGAACATATTGCAAGTTGTGAATTCACTAGGGGTCTTCTATGGATGCTGAGCAGCAACACAGGGACGCTAAAATTCATGCAAGAAAGGAAGCAAAGAGAAACAACAGCTTTACTGATGCCAACAATGCTCTGCAATGTTGCAAGAGCTGAAGATCTGGTCCTAGGCATCCCTCTTCTCTCAGCTTGCCCTTCATTTAAAGTCTTTCAATCAAAGCAGGTTCCAGTCATGCTGCCTCCTGCCCAGCTTGAGAAGTAAATCCCCAAAAGAAGTTTGCCTGAGGAAAATCTGAGGGCCTACAAATTCGGTCTTCTGAAAGCTGCAGACTGACGTTAATATTAAAAAGGTTTCATTCTTGTCCTCTACCTGAAATTGTGCAGTGGTTACAGCTGCAACTGATTCCTGAGAAAATACTACAGATAGTTATTTTTCAATTAGTAAAACACAGATCTTTTATTTTAGCAGCAAATTTGCATACCATAGTTCAGCTCAAGGACTTTTTTTTTGGAGGCCAGGCAATATGGTACCCCTGTAATAAAAGATCTGAGAGGTAATACAGCCACACTGTTAACAGATGCAGTTCAGCAACACACAGAACAAGGCAGAAATTGGAGAGTCTGAAGATGGACTCAGTCTAGAAGAAGATGTAAGTTTCAATTAACACAATCCTGCATGATTTAAGAATATTCAGGAGTGGTATTTATTTAGCCTGAAGACAAAGACCATTACTGAGAATTACTCTTAATTAGAGTTGTGAGAGGTTGGGAATATCCATTTCTATCATGGTTCTTTCACCTACCAGAAGAACTACCAAGCTTGTGGAGCCCCTGGCATTTCTAGGCTGGTTAGAAAAATTGCTAGATGATAGAAGTATCATTTTAAGTAAGATAATCCAAACAGTCACTCATAGGAAAAATATTTGTTTTCCTTGTCCTTTTAATCTGACATCCACAGCATCATCAAAGCAGCTCTGTCTAAAATATTTCCCATAAAACCTATGAGGACAAGGTTTGCCAAACATTGAACCACTCTTAAACAAATGCATGCTTCCTCTCAACTTTTTCTGTTATTAACTGATAATTTGTCTTCCTTGGACAAACACAACCAAGACTATTTTCTCCTTCCAGTGGCAGCTCTAAATCAGGACTGGATTCAACACTCAGTGAAATTTGGGAAGGGGTCTCACCAATGATGTCAAGACAAGTGTGCGGGACTAAGGAGGATGAAAGCATCCTGTCAGGATGAAGACAAACATAAGTGCAAAAGTCAGCCTTCATCAATGACGAAATCTATGAGGCTTAGACCAGGTTTTGACACACTGCCCAAACAACTTGTTCTCAAACACATCATGTAAATCTTGCGCCCAACTTTGAGACAACACCCCTCATAAAGGAGTGTGTCTTGTTAGTCCTTGAGTAAATGGCTGCAAACTGGAGAAGGTCTGATGAGTTTCTAGGCATCATGTCAAACTGGGCTAGACTTCAGATCTATGATTTGGACTCACAATACCAAAAATATGGGATATTGTGGTGCCAGCCAAAGATATACCTTTGACTCAACCAGCTTTTCAATCAACTTGTGTCAAGCCCATGCCTGAAATAAGCCTTCAGACAGAGCAAGTAAGAACAAAGTGAACAATAAGTAAACATGAGCCCATTTTCAGCCTTAATAAGTGAACATAAGAATTAGCAAAGGACAAAACTAAAAGGTTTTGAACATGGTTCAGATAAGCTCAGGAAATGCTTACTTAAGACCCTCAAACGTATAAAAAAAGTTATTTCTCTGCAGTTCTTATTTCTCTACCTGTTTATTAGTGGTTTAAATATTGCAGAACCTCATAGGAGATATTTAGCCCAAAAAAGGAAAAAAACCCATGGACAAGAAATAAAGGAAAAGATTGAAACTCAAAACTTAAAATTCAAAGAATAGGGTCATTTTAAGTGTAATGGAAACTTAAGTCACTTCATTTATTCCTAACTGCTTTGGTCACTTCTGTGAGAGCTGAGAGCCATTGTCATGTCAAAGGGTGGAAACGGTCCAAAAAAGCAAATCTAGAGACTACATCATTACCAAAAGATGAGGAAACAGTGGAAAGCCAAGTTAGTTTATCTTTTTGCATCGATCCACCCAAATCAAACTTGCAGATACACAGTCAGAGATCTACAGCTTTTTGTGCTGATTTGAAACTCTTCTGATTTTCCAGGTTTTTGGACTGATGAATAGGACATATGAAAAGGACATATGAGTCACCCATAACATTACTAGAATACCCCAAAAGAAGCTGCATAGTTTCATGGAGTTGAGTAAATGCGAAACATACATAGTACCCTGCAAGATAAGACAAAATTATAATAATGTGAATTTTTTTTAAAAAAACATAGACTCAAATTATGGAGAAAATTTACAGAGCAATAAGAATTTAAAAACTAAAGCCAGGAGCCTCGAGTCTTATTAAACAAAAAAAATCAGAGCATCCACATTTTTGTAGTCCTACTGTGAAGTTCCAATAAACTTTACCCCAAAAACTCTAACACTTCTTAGCCAGCTTCATGGAAAACAAGAAGTGATTCCAGAGGCTGGCTATTTAATACCTCTTGTAGTAATTAAAAAGGCCACTTCTTCTCTCTCGCATGCTCTTTTTTTAAACTTTAACTGCAAAACTATTAAAGAATGAACTAGTTCCAGTAATAAAGGTAGCTGTATTCCCATAAGGAGAAGGGGAATGGTGGTTCCCGTGTACCCTTAGCAGTCTTGGCAGGGGTACTTATAAAGAGAGTGAAGATCACAGGGAAGAGAACAGAGTATTTTCTGTTTAGTGAAAAAGTAAACTTCCCAATGCAAAAATCAATTTTAACAAATTTTATTTCCTTCTTTTACAGTCCTGACTTCATATTTCTCCATTGTAACATCATGGCTTTAAAGTAACGGCCTCCAATAACAGCGGTGTATCAAAAACCTTACAAAGCAACATCATTTGGTATTTATGATTTTTCTGAGATGCTGATGAAGCCTATATCTGAGTAAACCTTTCTGCTCAGCTGAGTTGCTGTGTGTTTGTAAACTCCTATTCAAATAATGTGAATAACATCTTACTAAAGCGCACAGGACTAGGAGGGTACCTTTGATAGAAGGAAGCTAGAAATGAAACAGAAAAAAATATACACTGTTAAAAAAAATTAACATACACTCCTTCAATCAGTAAGACTTACTTTTCCCTGCTTCCTCACCCAATCTGACCAACCATGCCTAGGAGGGCTGCCCCAGAAAGCACAGCTATACAGGAAAACTGCATCCAAACTTAATTATGCTTCCAGAACATGTTTTTTTGAACTGTATCATCAACCTTCAAGGCAGCTCAACAGCTATACAGTGTGAGGCTTAGCTTGCTGAAAAGGAGAACAGGATGTGGCCTGCTTCTGTTTGTAACAGATCTTCTTAGTGATGGAAATTTGCTAGCATCTGATGCTTGCTATAAACAGGTGCAATGGCCATTCCCAGTTTAAAAAAAAAAAGGCACCACAGCCAGGAAAGAGCTTCAAAAAGACTAAATTACCTCTCTCACCTGTAGTGATGTGATTATGTCTAGCAGAACACTCTAGGGAAGCAGCTTTCACCACAGCCATCAGCAGTCTGCAGAGTATTGGAGTGGTACACGCTCTCTTTACCACAAACCCCTGTAACCTTCCTGAACTGGAGTGTTTGCTCAACTGCAAGAGATAAACCCACATGTTTTGCATCATGGAGGTCATAAACCTTCATTGAGAGACTAGAAGAATTTTCTGCAGCCCATGCTAGTGGAAACCACTCTCTCCACATACACCACATATAAATGAAATGAAACTAATGTGCTGTAGTTAGTCTGCACCAAATTAATTTGGTCTGGTGGTCACTGTGCTCTGGCAGTCAACACTGGTGTTTTCCCGACTGGCTCTTCTGTCACTGAAATTCACAGAGCACCATTGAGGCAAGGAAAATAGGGATCTACCTTTAAAAGTCTCTGAGCCTATGACAGGTAACGGCTATTATATGGGCTTATAGAGATGTGGCATCACACAGAATTAAGGCTTGGCCATTGATTTTACTGCTTTAAACTGTAAGGGTTATGTTGCAAATGTGTATGTGGCATGCCTGTCAGAACCAAACCCACAACTGGAAATCTCTGTGCAATGTCACCCCTTTGTAGTAATCCTGTGGCTTCATTTTGGAATTAAAAGTTGTATTAAATTTAATCTGAATAGAAGTGAGTTCATCACTATCAGAAGTGATTACACATTCAAACAAACAGAAAAAAAAAAAAACCCTAGTAAGCTGGCCAAGCAAGAGGAGGTGGGGATGGTTTGTATTCTAATTTCAAGCTGCAGGGCTCCCAGGTGCATTGTATAGGATTTCCTGTAATTTTCGACAAATAGGCAGTCTACAGGAAAATGCCACACTGTACATGCATATTAATTACACAGCAGGATAAAATTATTTCTTTGTGATAGGAAGGGATGTGATCTACAGGTAAACTACTAAATTCATATGGAAATGCAGACATTCTTCTAGCATCAAAAAAGGTTCCTAGATTCAGGCAAATTAAAACTGGCAAGTGCCCTCTCACAGTTTTTATTCTCAGGCCTGTGACCGGAATGTATCACAACATACCAGCTTCCATCAGTACTAAGGAAATGAGAGAGTCCTTACAAATAGGCATCAAGACCCATGCTGTCTCAGGTATCCTGTGGAGGCTACTTCTGAACCAAGTTCTTCTGAAAGAAAGAACTCCCTGCAAGGAAAAAGTCCTCCTCAAGACTGCTCTCAAACCATTTCTCACCTAGGCTATATTTGTACTTGGGATTGCCCCAAACCAGGTGCATGACTTGGCCTTGTTGAACTTCATGAGGTTGGCCTGGACCCACATGTCTAGCCTTTTTAAGTCCCTCTGGATGGCATCCCTTCCCTCAATACAGCTTGCTAATCAAGGTTTGAGACATGAAGAGATATGAGAATAAATAAAATATTCCAACTGCTTTTCCAAAGACCAAATTTTGCATAACTATACAAGCTTGTTCTCACTGTGAGATGAACAATTCTTGTTGCACATGTGTTCAGATGCAATTTCTTATCAGAACTTTACCTTTTTTTTTCTTTTTTTTTTTTTTTTCTTGACTGGTATGAAAAAAATGAAGAATAAATCTCACCTTCCTCATGCCTTTCCCCAAAGAACTGGGTTAGACTACATATAGTTGCCATTCAGCAGGGAGAAGCTCAGAAATTCGTGGCTTTGTATGACTAAGGCATTCCCTAAAACATAAAACCTTCAAAGCAAAATTTCTGCCACAGTCTTTGAACAATAAAGCCTGGATAGGACTGAGGATCAGATTATGCCAGGGCTTATCCATAGATGGCCTGTGGGCATTTAATGATGCCAGATTTTACCATTATGCATTTAGAAAGCACACTTCAACTGCGATCCACATTAGTATTTCACTGCAACTCACAAGGCAGGAGTGGGCTAGGCATAACTGTATGAACTTTAACACAGACAAGTGCAATGTCCTGCACCCAGGACAATGCAGCCAGAGTGTAGTTGGGGAGCAGGGATGTTACTAAGAGAGATGTGGGATCATTCCCCTCTACTTAAGTGTTTGTTTAGGCCCCACCTGGAGTACTGTAGCCAGTTTTGGTCCCCATGATTCAAACAAAAGACAGACAAAGGTCATCAAAGGGCTGAGAACCTGCCTTGTGAGGAAAGACTGAAGAATTCAGGTCAATATTCTCTGAAGGATAGCTGCAGGGAGGACACAGGCTCTCTCTATACAAGGAGCCAGATGGAGATGACAGGGGCAATGGGTACAAGTTGACTCACAAGAAGTTTCATCTCAATATAAAAATAGTGATTGTCATAGTGATAATAGTTATTCACTGGAAGAACCCCTCCAGGAAGTCAAGCAGGACAAGGTGCTAGATAATCTCAGCTAGACTCACTTTCCTGAATAAGGTTGTACCAGATAATCTTTCAAGGTCTTTTGCAACCTGGGCTGTTCTATCATTCTGTGATTCTCTCTGTCATTTGAGACAGAGTAGATGTCAAAATACAGAAGTTATTTGAGTGTTGCCAACATGGATCAATCAATGGGACAACTATGAGTGGAGACAAAGCTGCCATGTCTATTATGTGGACATTAGCACAGGAACCACTCACTCTGAGCTGTCTTTGCTATATACTTGAGGGCTGATGGTTTGGTGTAGTGAGGGAGTAAATGTTTCCTGGAGATTCCCTGGTTCAGTCTGACTATGCTGTAAGGACAGCAGCAGAACCAAACTCCACAGGAAAGAAAACCATCTCTTTTATTTGCTATTATGTTGGTAGGACACAGAATCTAGGCCCATATTTAAATGCTGCAGCCTTTAATAGTCTGCTCAATTTAACAAAACTTTAATAAAAATTACTGTCACTGTTTAGTTCAGTTGCTCTTGCTGCATGTAGAAATCCCTCCAAGAGGATGTTCTTCTGCCATAATTTGAGGCATTCTTCCCATCCTCTTCATGATAGGGGGGAAAAATGTTGCCAAAAATTTCCAGAGAAAACAGATTTTAATTTTTTGGAGGTGTTTTGTTGACAGGAAAACAGAAAGCATGTGTCTCTGCTTCTCTTATTGTACTTCGAAGTAATGAAAGTATTTAAGGAGGTACAATTATGGACTTGGCAAGCACCTGGGGCTCTTGGAACTGCTTTTTCACACTGAATAAACACTGCAGTTAATCTGTTTGTGTTACACTGTACTGGAAAACTATCTCCAACAAAAGGCTACAAGTATTTTCTACTCCTTTCCTTTGGTTGGTTGTTTGGGAGTTTTTTGGGGGTTTTTTAAGGTGTTTTGGTGTTGGGTTTTATTTTTAATGTTAATAACTTTTTAAAATTATGTCATTCTTCTTTTCTATCTCTCTATTCACAAGACAGCCAGTCAAAAGCAGTTTTTAATTAGCAATGATATAAACCTAGGGATTAATGCACTAGGTCAGAGCAGGTCAGATCCATTCTGGTTTTAACAGTGGTCAATGAGATGCTTGAAGCAAATGTGCAGGAAGCACTGTAATGAACAGTAACAGTGCAACTTCCTGCAGGGACCTGAGGCTCTCAGCACACTGCTTGTACATGCACCCACCATGACAGTTTATATTCTTTTGTTTAAATAAACAATTTACTAAAATACAGATCATCACCACTGTCTACATCCATGATGAATTTTTTATTTAATGTACTTTTAAAATCTGTGCATCTCATAAAATTTGTCTAATTCCCTTTTGTTGATAATGTGTGCTCCCACAACACCATTGAATCCCAGTTCACTAATAGCTTTGTAAATAAAAATTCCCTCATTGTATCTATTTTCAGACTATCTCTTTCCAAACATAAGTGCCTCCTAGGTCTCATGCTCCTGGATTTGGTGGGTTATCCTTCTGCTTTCACCTCATCACCCACTAGCTTTGGAATACTCAGTCCTTTCCCCTTCTGTGGTGGTTTAGCAGTTACCTGCCCCCCACCCTTTGGTATTACCCAGGTTAAGACTCAGAACCGCTGGAAGTTGATAAATGAAGCTTTGTATTTACAGCTTTGCTCAATATACAAGCACATATTTACAATGTATAACAGATATTTACAGATATATACAGTGAAAAGGTAATCCAGAAACACCACACCCCTCCCAGAGATCAAAATCCCTAAGAGGGGTGTGCTGGCTTGAACTAATTGGAGAATTTGAGAGAGAAATTAGACTATTGGCTGAGAGAGGAAAACACAGTATGTCACTTCACCCAGAGCTTTCCTGAGAAAGAAAAAAAAAAAAAAAGTTTTAAAAGTGTAACCCAAACATAGATAACACAGACAGTTTCAGACCTCTCTGGGCTGTGGCTGCTTCTCTTGCATGGTTCCTTTGTCTCTGCCTTGGTAGCTAATTCTCAGTAATTCTACTAACTACTTTCCTGCTACTAATCCCCTGGCCGATCTACCTCATCTTGTCTTCAGAATCAACAGGTGGTGAGATAAGATTGGGGAAGGGGGGGAAAGGTGCTAGGGGGTGGTTGGTTACCCCTCTTGGGGATTTTGGTCTCTGGGAGGGGTGTGGTGTTTCTGTATTACCTTTTCACTGTATATATCTGTAAATATCTGTAAATATCTGTTATACCTTGTAAATATTTGCTTGTATATTGTGCATTGCTGTAAATATAAAGCTTCATTTATCAACTTCCAGTGTTCTGAGTCCTAGCCGGGGTTTATTTCAAAAGGTGGTGGGGCAGGTAACTGCCTAAACCACCACACATTTTTTAGTTGGTGCTCAACGTGGGGCTTGAGGTTTAATTACATTTGTTTGATTGTTTATTAATCCTGGAAGTTAAAAATGAAGCTGACCTGGGTACTGTATTCAGTTATTCCTTCCGTGACCCTCTGGTTTTTACATAGATGGCTTATGGCAATAATTGGAATTTTTCTCTGGGAATTAGCTTGGGAAAACTTTAAAAGAATGGTCTGGGATTACGGGGACTATTTTCTAGGTTACATAGGGTTAAATTTAACTGAATTAGCTTCAAATGCTGTTTTTGATGCTTTTAATAAATCAGAAAATATTAGCAGTCAAATTAGCTATTCTATGGCACTTGTGAGGGTTATATTGCCAAAAAGCATGATGCCAGATCCTTGTGAAAACTTCTATTCAAGGGCCACGGTGATATATTTAACGTCTGTCATAATTTTCTTATTAATTATGGATTTACTATTAATTTTTGCTCTGGGCTTGAAAACTTCTGCTATGACTTTAAAGAATCAGATAGATCGAGCCAGGAAATGAAAACAAAGAAATTCCTTGGTCTAAACAGTGGAGTCTGGCTGTAGCTGCTCTTTGCATGATCTCCTTTGTAGCTTTGTAGCCTTGGTAGCTAATTCTCAGTAATACTACTAATTTCTTTCCTACAGCTAATCCCCCTAGCCTATCTACCTCAGCTTATCTGCAGCATCAACAGGTGGTGAGAAGATTGGGGAAGGGGGAAAAAGGTGGTAGAGGTGGTTGGTTACCCGTCTTGGGGATATTGGTCTCTGGGAGGGGTGTGGTGTTTCTGTATTACCTTTTCACTGTATATATCTGTAAATATCTGTAAATATCTGTTATACCTTGTAAATATTTGCTTGTATATTGTGCATTGCTGTAAATATAAAGCTTCATTTATCAACTTCCAGTGTTCTGAGTCCTAGCCGGGGTTTATTTCAAAAAGTAGGGGTAACTGCCTAAACCACCACAAGGGGTTTTCTAACCACCCCTACCACCTTTCTCCCTTCCTCAATCTTATCTCACCGTCTGTTGATGCAGCAGATAGGCGAAGGTAGATCTGCCAGTGGGTTAGCTGCAGGAAAATAAGTTAGTGGAGTTATTGAGAATTAGCTACAAAAGGCAGGGACAAAGAAGCCATGCAAGAAAGCAGCCACAGCCCAGAGAGGCCTGAAGCACTCTGACTTATATTTGGGTTACAACTCTTAAAACATTTTTTTTTTCTTTCTCAGTAAAGCTGTGAGTGGAGTAGCATCATCTGTTTTCCTCTCTCAGCCTATAGTCTAATTTTCTCACTTGAATCCTCCAATTAGTTCAAACCAGCACACCTTCTCAGACTTCCCTGAGTAGAAAATTCCCAGCTACTCAATTCTTCTCACAAATGTAAGAGCTCCATCTCTTTAACTGTAGTTTTTACCCTTTCTCTGTACCATTTCTAACTGCACTATGTCCTTTGTGAGATGCAGAAACCAGAACTTGCATAGCATGGCATTCTTACTGTAATTATGATTAAAAATACGACAATACTTGTGAGTCCTTAACACCTATATGCCCCATGCATGGACATTTCAGCTGGGTCTATGTAAGAACTGGGGACAGAGCATTGAAAAATTTCCTATTCTATTGTCAGTCCCTTGGATAGGTGAGAGCCTACAGGAAGCCAGACAGCAAAGGTGTAGCTGGTCTGCAAGTGATTTTCTCTCAGACTGATAGAATCATAGAATGGTTTAGGTTGGAAGGGACTTCAAAGATCATCTAGTTCCCACTCCATAATATGGCTTGCAAATGCAGTAGAGGTCTAGTACAAATCAGATTTGATTGTGGGCAATCAGAACAGACTGAAGTGACTGTCTTGTATGTTATACACAAACTCATTCTTTGTTCCTGCTCTGAACTACAACCATGAGCAAATCTTAAGAGGATTACACAAATGCTACAAGTCAGCCAGTGGATGCTGAGCCTTGAAAGAATGTCCTGCCCTGCTGCTCTTAGACCCTAAAAAGAGTTGTCAAGAATTTGAAACATACGGCCAGTAGATTTTCTTTTCAAACCCATAAAGCTGTACACTTCATCTTTTTCTCCCTGTATAGGTCCGAATATGGTCATGTCATTTCACTTCTCTGTAAAGTACCAGAACAAAGAATTCTGTAATAGCTCTTTTACTGACTTCAGTTAGCATTGTATCAGGGCTGATGTTTTAAAAATTATAAGACTACAAGGAGGTAAAAACTGTGTGTCCATAAGGTTAAAGAAAAGTGTGTGTGTTTAAAACATTGAAGAAATTGTTCTGAGAACAATTCATCTTTCTGAAAATATGAACCCTGTGATGCTGCCAAGGTCAGAGAGATCTGTGATAATTTAGTGCGTAAGTGCTAGTCATACGGCACAATGCCACATTATTTAATTTTGTAACACATTCATACAATTGCCTGACAATAGCCATGGACATTAACACTACCTGTGGTCTGAGGTCAAGGCAACATAGTTGAACGTTAAAACAAAAGAACTAATTGGATTCCTGTTCAAGTTCTAGCTTATTATGTGATCGGAGTTACTTTCCTTCTTTCTGCCTCAGCCAGCTCATCTGTAAAGGAGGACCACAGTGTTATTCATGATTAAAATGTGAAAGAAAGATAAGAAAGATGGAGTGCATATGTCTAGGATATTTGGTCATTCTTCCTTTTTTTTTTTTTTTTTTTTTTTTTTTTTTTTTTTTNNTGTTTTTTTCTTTTTTTTTTTTTTTTTTTTTTTTTTTTTTTTTGTCATTCAGCTCTGCTTGGTGAATTTCAGGCCACTTGCCTTGGACAGCAGAAATGCTCCTCACCTTGTGAAATGGAAAAAAAATTATAATAGAGACAAAAAGCCATCTGCAGCTGTAAAAATTAGACATCTTGCTAATACCAAAATTAATAATAAAGTAGTATTTGGGGTTTACACTTGATTCTTACAGTTGGCAGTGCATAGGATATTTTATCAATAAGACTACATCACATACACCAAATCTTACACAGACAAGTATACCACTTTCCACAGAAAAAAAAGGCATAAACACAGAGCAGTTAAATGAGCAATACAAGGAGACTGAAGAAGTTCAATAATGGAAAAAACCTGCAAAACAAACAAAAAAACCTACCAGAATTCTATCTCCTTCTTTTTAAACTTATAAAAAAAGACTTCTCAAAAAAACTCCAAACATTAATTAAAGAAATAACCTTGTTTTGTATTAAATTGCACTCAAAGCTTTCTTCTGTTTGCTGAGGAGCTGAGAGTCACCCTCTGAGGTGGTTCTTGTATAGTGTGACTTTCAAAAGAATATCTTTTCAGTGAACAAAAAGACAGAGCAAAAGATATATGTCCTCTGACTCAATGTGTATGGCTGTCTCCAAGGAGTTCATACAGATGATCAGGCCACAAACTGTCAAATGTACAGGAGTGGGGATGCCAGGAGGCAGAGCAGTCCCAGTTGGAAACTAGAACAGTTTCAACTGCCATCAAACTTCAAGAAGGAAGAACCAGCAAACCCCTCACATCATACACCCTTTGCACCACCTGGGTGCAGAGTCGTGTCCCAGTAATTACTAAGTTTTGAGCTGCAGCCTCTTGGAAGTCCTCCCCCTCCCTAGTCCCTTCAACACATAGAGCTGCCCACAAGTCCCTGAACAGCAAATGCTTTAGTTTTATTTCGGGGAAGGACCACTGCAGGGTTCATCCCTGTATGCACAAACTGATAAGCAGATGGATTTAGTCCCCACAGGCTAAACTTAAGTTCCCTCTGCAGATGTATTTTTGTTATAAGCTGGAGCACTATGTTGTGCCATGTAAAAAACGTAGTTATTAAAAGAAGTGTCTTCAAGTTCAAAATAATGTCATGTTCATTTGGAATATAAGCACAAGCAAAACACTCACAGGCACATTTTCTTTCTCCCTACATTGCTATTTCAGCCATAGGCAGGGTGGTAATATACAAAGAGAGCAGGTGGGTTTTTTTTTTTTTTTCAGGTGGGGAAGAGAAAAGACTTACAGCTCTATCCCTCATTTTGGAAATAAAACAAGAATTTTGTCACGAATTGAGCAGGCACGCTGTGAAATAAGAAAAAAAAAAAAGCAAACAGATAAATGTAGGAAATTCAATGATAAAACTACAGGATTTTATTTCAAAAGAGTTTGGGCAGAGTCTTCGTTTTCCCTGACTGCTTCTATCACCTGTGTGAAAGGACCACTGGATTTACATGCAAGAGCCACTTATCCACTTACATTTGGTATCTCACAAGGTCTGAGTCCTCAGAGGGCTCAGAAATAAGGAGCTTTCACGTTGGCACCTATCTAAATATCCTTGCTCACTATATGTAAATGGTCTTTGTTGCCACAGAGATTTTGCTGAAGGCATTTGCTCTATGCATGTAACTCTGACACTGTTCAGAGGAATGAGGTTAGGATTCTGATCTCCCTGTGCAGGCGGAAAAGAGGGATAAGCCCCATAAGTGGGATAAATGAGAGGTTGGAGGACTAATGTAATAATTTTGTGTGCTTTCCATGAGCAGGCAGCCCCAATGAATGAGCTTCAGACTGATACTCCAATCACTGCCTGCTATGCTTTATAAAAATGCTTGGGAAAAACACTTTTCACATCATGTTCCATACATCAGCAGTGTAAGACAATTAATCAGGGATTTCAGTGCCATGTCATAAATCATGGCAGCATGTGTCACCAACACCTGAAAGACAAAATGTGAGAATCCATCTCTAATGATATCTGTTAACTCAGGGATATTTGCTTTGGTCTTTCAGTGTGTGTGTGAATACTGTTGCTGGCAGCACACATGACCATGTTTCAGGTCTGATCCTGATCTCACTGACTTGGTCATGCATATTAACTTAGACATTTTACTGTGATAAATGATCACATATGTAAAATAAAAATGGAGACTTCAGCATACTTTTTTTTGCAATAGCACAGGAAAATAATCTCCCCACTACTTATTCCATTATCACAGAGTAATTGGAAGACCTGGAAAAGTCCCTCCATGTCATTAGCTGTCTAGAAGATGAGAGAGCTGCAGCAGATCAAATTCTTCAGCACGATGGCTATCACAATGCAGGAGGGATCTGAAGCCCAGACTGTAACTTTACCACCCCCATTGTGCAATGGATGTACAATGGTGAAATATCCCCGATGTGGAATTAAACAATTATGTTTAGAAACACACACAGAGACGCCCCACTAACTCAGCAGATTCTTTTGCAAGTTGGCACTGTCAAAACAAACACAGTCGCCTGTAGCACCCTTCCCCTGCTCCTGCTGACAGCGCTAGTGAGGAGGAGGAGGTGCTGAGTACTTTGTTGTTATGAGGAGGAGGATAGTGTTGGGAAAGGTGTTGAGTTTGACACAGAAGTATCAAGAGCAGGAAAGCGAAAGTCAAGGAAATCAGCCTTGTGCCGTTTAAAATTGCTCTGGCACTAAACCTACAAAAATCAATGACTTTGCTTTCACAGGAGTTCTCACATAAACCTGAGGGAGCGTGCAGCATGAGTTGCACCAGATGGAAAGTCACTGGCAGTAGAGAGTGAGATAGGAGCAATGTTGGTATCTATCAGCAACATCAAATGCAGAATTCACAAACAGTAATTAAGGCTATTCACATCTATTTCTGCCTCTTACGTCTGCTGTTCCAGTGTGGAAGTAGAGACAGAACAGGGAGAAAACCTAAGTGTTTTTAAAATATCAGCAGAAAGTAACAAGATTGTTTATACTCTTACGTGCTTGTGCCTTTTATCTGAGCAAAATTTTATAAAACAACAGTCCAAATTTTAGGTTAGGAGTTGTTTTTCCCTGGTTCCACCTTTCCAAATGCATTTCTTCACAGCAGCTTTTCTTCCTTTGCCTTCCCTCACAAAAACACCCCTCCCCATGCCACATGTAAAATCTTCTCGCAAAGAAAACAAGGAAAATAATTTCTGTGCAACTTAACCATCTTTCTAAGCAGCTTCTGGCAGAAGAGAGCTGAGAGTGATGAGTCCATAGAATAATAAATAATAACAATATTGAGCAGTTCTGCAGAGCAAATATACATTGAAAAACTTTTCCTCTTTAGTGCCTGACATTATTAATCTGTTCTCTCTCAGCAGTCAACCCATTTGTATGGACAGGGAAAGTGAGTGTATACATTTCAGTGATTGTTTAGGACACAGAGGAATCAGTTCCAGAAAGTGGGCAGAACAGCTCACAGGGCATTACAGCCCATATTCATGGCAATATTTGGGCAGAGCTCTGCCACCAGAGTAATTGCTATTGGCAAGTGACACATACTATGGAATTTTGACACCTGTGAATAATATCCAGCATGAACTGTCCTTTCCTATGGTCCAGAGACAGTATGGCCTAGGCCTTAAAAAGTGGCAAAGGCTGAACAGAAGTTCTTGTAATTATTGATGACAGAAGTATTTCTAACCCCTCCCAAACTTCTGTTTAAAAGGGTTCAAACACATATTAACCTATTGCTTAAGTAATGTGTGACATCCAAACCACTCATTTTGAGTTCCAGAGACACCCCTCTGGAACATCCTTTCCCAGCACTCCTGTGGAACAGCAGGTTTTTGGTTTTTTGGTTTGTTTTTTTTGTGTGTGTTTTCAGTATTATTACTGCACAGCAAAGGTTTCAGATGAATTGAGGGGAGGAGGAGGAGATGTGAACTGACTTGCTGTATCCACATTAAATAGATAGTGAATGACCTCGCGTTCAGCCCTCTAACATCTAAGACAAAAGCATGGAAAAGCTGAGCAAAGGAAAGCAGGAAAGCTCACTGAACAGGGGGTGTGTGGGTTTTGGTTTTTTGCATGGAGATAGAAATTGAGGTTGATAAGAAGCTAGCTTGATATTAAGCCTCTTCTTGTTTTGTAGTATTTGTAGTGGAGTCACAAGGTAACAACAATTTCCAGGACGAGCACGACACCAAAAGCAGGTCAAGATCTTGCCTGCCATACTCACACTAATGAGCTCTCAGAAATCAATGGATTTAGGGATTCCTGTGCAGACAGACATCATGTGCCCCAGGTTCCCCTGATAATGGCTTAGTGATGAAACCAACCTTCATCCTCCCTTTTCCTTATAGATTCTTTATGAGCCAGATTATAATGCAAAAGTAACACAGGTGGAGGGATGGCTCTTCTATGTCACCTCCTGCTTGGTTGCACTGACACACTGGTGTGATACAGCACATGCTGATGCTAAGGCTGTTGCTTTTGCTTTTTAGAGCTATTGATTTCCTGCTCTTTCTTGTAAAGGATTCTGTGAACTGGAAGCAGTTAAAGGTTAACTGCAAAGATTTAATTTAAAAGAATATTTTCAAATTGTTTAAGATCCTAAATCATTAGTACTTAAATGCCTACACCTAAGAAGTGTACTGAAATTTATGTATCTAGGCAATGAAGTTCCCAGACTTACCTGTCCCAGACTTTTCTTGTGATACTAGAGCTTGACACCCACAGGCACCCACCAGCTCTGTGTCAGGTCCTGGCAGTAGTGCTCGCTGTTACATGGGATCCTCTGCTTGAGGTCTCACTAATAATAAGTGGAAGAAGAAATGGGTTTTCCAGGATGGCAGTGCCTTAAAGTAATCAAAGTCTGGCATTTTGGTGAGGATGAAATTCAGGAGACACTGGGAGAACAGGAAGACATGCCTCTACCAGCACACCTATCCCTAGTGTCTGTATGACTAAGCAAGGGCAGGAAGTCATGGGTCTAACCCTGTGGAGGAGCCACAATAGCTCCACTAGTCAACATCAACAACTCCTGGTGGGGTGCCCGGGGGAAATGGCTGATGAAGTGCAAAAGAAAATACTAAAGCAACAATATGCACTAAACACTCCTGCCAGAGGGTAAGAGAAGCGAGGAAAAGGATTGCTGCACAGAATACAGTGCACCACTGTGTGCATGCATGGAGGAGGAGTTTACATACATCTGATTTACAAGCTGTAGGATTATACATTGATATTTTGGATACTATGCCTATGTTTCTCCATTTATGCTCCTTTAATTTTTTTTTTTTTTTTTTTTCCCCAGTGTCATTCCCCTTATGCAGAAATTTAGGCCTTTGCAAAAGGAGAGTTTTCTGCCTGAGGGCACCAAGAAGACCTATTTTGGTCACTTGGGGATCTGTATGAGTGTGTGTGTTTGTTTATTTTAGGAGGAACATCCCAACATCGAAACTCAGCATCCACTGCTGCTGACAGCACCTGGCAGAAGGGCTATGTCATGCTCATCTTTTGGCAGTTTTTCTGTGAAGTGGTTACAACAGAGATATAGTACAGATGGTCCTTCATTTGGGTCTGTCTGAAGGGAAACTGCCTTCAAGATACACAAATACATTGTTTTAAAAGTTATGCAGACATGGCTCAACTAATTTACCTTCTTTCCTCCAGTGCCAGTTCCACCTGTCATTTTGGAAATGCAAAGGCTTCCCCTACTGTAGCCAGAAAATTTGGCACCTCTTTCACTCTACATCACCTTCCAAATGCTATCTCGGGGACATAGACAAGGGGACAATCTATGGATAGGGCACCCCAATACCTTCAAGGGGCTGAAGTTCCCTTGGGAACACTGCTTTGTGCTGGAGTTTAACCAGTCCTGTACTGCTGGATTGGATGAGGAGCAGAAATGAGGGGCATGATGTGATATTTAAAACATACCCAGTAGGATCTATTGCCTGCAAAGAGTTCAGCCACAATAGGTTCATTCAGTCTCCTTATTCATTAGAGCATTTTCAGCATTATTTTTTCAAGATTTGTTCTACCTCCTAAAGAATTGCTTTTCAATGCAAAAGCAGAATGATGAATACATCTTGTCTTTCCCTGCTGAATCCAACTTTGAAAAACATCATGCTTTTCATCTGATTTCCATTCCTAGTCAAAATAAGCTGACCAAATCCTGCAGTATACCTCTCAATACAAACAAAAGACAGAGGTGCGGTTTCTCTGTAGCAGAAATAAACACAGTTTAAGGAATTGTTTTCCTTTCATGACAGCTTAAGGTCCTTCAAAAGCAGCAGAATTGATTACTGAATCAAAGCAAGGGAATGGAGTTTTCTTGCATACACCTGTAATGTTATATGCTGTGCATGATACAGGGAAGGAAGTGAAATGCTTGAGCTGTTGTAAGGAAAACCGAGAGAGGAAAAAGAAGAGATATCTTGGGATTAGCTTTAGTGTAACATCCTACAGTATGTTTACTTTCCTTTTCTTCTCCACCTCATATTTCTTCATGGGATCAGTCTCCAGCCCTGTAGACACTCCCAGGAGTACAATGCCCCTTTCGTGTATTGTAAGAGTGGCACTGAGAGTACAGCAGCTTCAAAACATAAAAGGAAAAAAAGAGTCTCCCTCAACGCCATCATCATTTTTAAAAAAGGCAATTGATGTCGCCTGAAGCAGCAGCTATGAAGCCCAATTATACCACATTTCATTCAAGTGTCAAAAATTGGAATAATAATAACCAACAATGAGGAGCATATATGGGAAATGATGTTGCCATCTTCTTTTGTTTTGGCCACGTGTTTTCATAAATTCATGCTTCAAGCAGACCCAGTGCCACATTCCTTCAAGGACTTTCTTGTTCGCTATTGTTTTCAGTTCTTAACAATTGGCTTCCCTGACTACTTTCCTCGTGTTGACAGTCGCTCACAGAGACTCCATATGCTCTCACTACTTGAGTAGTCAATCATTTGTGAATTAGCTACCCAATCAAATATCTACAAGAGGCTGGTGGTGTTTATTCATTGCTGGTGTTTTGAGTAAGTGTATTGCTTGCAAAAGGTGTCAGATTAAACACACTGAAATGAATTTATTCACAGAGTATGGATTGCTTAGTTGGAAACAGAGAGACAAGCACTGGCCTGAGTTCACACTGATTTTCTGTTGGATTTTTTTCCTTTTGTTGTGGTTTAGACCATGCCTGAGGTAAGATGTCTCTGGACTCAGGAAAACTTCAGCCACCTGCTTACTTAAATGGGATATTTGGAAAGAAGGAAGGAATCTTGGCTGGAAGCAAGAGAGCAGCTCCAGGCACTGCCTCAGTGTGGAGGACAGAAAGGTTAAAGCAACAAAAGACAATCTAATGGCATTTTTTTTCTTATCTTATATCACAGAGCTGCATACTGCAGCCTTGCAGAATGCATTCCTCTGTACAACAGCAATATCCCTACATTCCCAGCTGCATGGATGGAGTCTTCATAACCTCTTTACAAAAAAACCAAGAAGCACTTGTGCATGATGCTATGTATGATCTTAGACAAAAGCTGTCTTTTGAAGGTCTACCTTAAAATATCAACACAACACTTTTCTTAGCTGTCATTTTGTAGGAATTTAAAGGCATCTTAGTACTGGCTAACAAAGCCTAAACCAAGCCATGCCAACCTGCAGAAGAGCCAAGCTTTCATGCAGCAGAGTTGCTCCAAATCAGGATTTTCACATACCCATCAAAGACACTGCCTTATTCAGACCTAGACACAAAACTTACAATGTTTAAATGCACAAGTCAGATGAACTTGACTCCTTTTGTAAGAAAAAGGCAAAAAAGTTGAGGTAATTAGGCTGTGTTCAGTGATCTCGCTTTACAGTCCAGGTTTATGCTAAAAGGAGACTAACATATATATATATATACAGGGATGCCATATTTGTCACATTTACCTGACTTTAGAGATTACTAGTAATCTATTTATAAGCAAAAAAAAAAACAAACCCTATATATTTTAACTGCCAGCCCAAAGAAAATGTCACTGGTGATGAGAGAATCAAGTTGAATTCTTACTTCTCATGAATCATTTTCACAGTAAAGGGTCTGTGTGACAACTATGCCCTTAGCAATCACTGAAAAACCCAGATCCCTTGAAATTACAAGTTGGCTGGTCCTTATATTGATAGTACTCAGTGATGATGACAACAATTCACAGGCAGAAACATATCTTAGCTGCCTATGGTAGTTCTTATTTCAGCTGACTTCCAGCAGCATTTGTTATTCTGCATCAATAGAAATTAAAATATTGAACACTTACTCATTAAGGTATGTAGATACGATTCACAGGGAAGTAGTAGGAAAATGCTGTTTTTAAGTGATGATGTTACAGTGATGAATACTTCAAGTTGGAGCTTCCTGAAAGAAATATAAACAACCTGTTTGTTCAGTGTCAGCTGGAAAAAAACATGTTTTATTGATAATAGTACATCAACACATATTAGGCCAATGGCAATTTTCTTGAAGTATTCTCTTTTGCACAATTCATGAAAGAAATTTAAAACACTCAGGGCAAATGTTCGGTGATAGGGACAGTAATGTAAAGAACCAAAGACAAACAATCTGGATTGTAAAAGGCAGACAATGAGCACTGAGTGAATTTTTGTATATTCACGTTAACAAACTAGTCAAAGATTCTGACCTCTGGCACTGGAGAAGTCTTCTCAGCTTTGATATTTTCAATAACATAATTCCCAAGAGGGATGGAAAATATACTCTCTCTCTCTTTTTCTTTCAATAAAACAAGACTCTATCTGTATTATGAAAAAGAATACTAATAACTTTGTAGTGTTCTGAAGTAGCTTTTATAAAGCTTTTGCTTGGGATTTAATATTGCTCGTGAAGTCCATCAGATTTTCATGGCTTTGCTGGAGAAAGAAACATGCCAGCATTGATTTCCAGATCCCAGCTCGTGCAGTCAACAACTCAGCAAAGATAACAGTGAAGATGATACACTTACTTATTGTACAGCCGACCCAGGCTACAGTAGAAGGAATCTGGAGGGGAGATAATTTCAATAATGTAGTATGGGTGAGTCCCAGCTGTACGCAAGAAATTGTCCGATAAGTATGAAATGTGTTCCCTACATTGAAATTACTTCTGAAGATCTCTTCTTTTAGCACCCTGATGGCAGCTAACTCCATCTGAGCTGATTGTACAAAAATATTTGAGTTCAAGATTATTACCTCAAGAATGAAAAAAGAAAGGCAGCAGTGTGTAATAACGAATAGGTGCATGCAGTCAAAACAATTAATGTCACTTTGCAAGGTCTTTGGGAAATACATCAACAGAGGGAACCCACAGAGGGTTCCTTTTCAGTGCACTTTGGAAGGGGGCAGGATGGACCATGCTCCTATAAATTCCAGGCTAGAAAATGAAATAAAGACAAAAAAATGGGGTTTTGCTTTGTTTTGCTTTCCTCCTGAATTTGCTCTTCTCAAATAAAATTGGGCATGTACTGCCAGCGCAAAGATTGAATTAGATGATAGACAGTCTAATGCCAAAAGATAGACCAAGATGACCCATAATGTCATAATGCTGGGTAGAGGATCAGAATATTCCAGAGCTCAGCACTAGTTAAGGCTAGGTTTGCAGGAAATGTTTTTTTCCCAGGAGGGCCAGTATAGCAGAAAGCATTTGGCTCCCTCATGATGTTTACAGATTTTTTTTCAGATCTTCCTTTCCTGGCATGCTGCCCCCTATTCTATACCTAGTTATTTAAGGAGAACTTTGAATGTCTGAATTGTCATCTCCCTGATTCTCAGTTTCTTAAAATTTTTCAGTACCAAGTATTTAGATATATCACAGGGGTAGAGAAGGACACTTGCTCAGTGACAGAAAATAGACCATTTCGCAAGTTATTCTTACCCTCATCGACTCCATGTAGGTAGTGATGACCCAGTGTACTCTAACTCAAAATGATGTTGGCAGACAGCAAACATTGTTGGAAGCCATGCCAAGAGGAGAGATTGTTCTTTTGCTCTTTTATTTTCAAGTACAGTCTTGCATTCAAGGTATTTATCACTAGTCAGTTGATGGAACAGAAGAGGTGAATTTACCAGCTATAACTACCCTGTAAGCTACCTCATTTCCTATAGACGTTCACAAACCCTTTTTTAAAAGTAGCCATTTCCACATCACAGGAAGGTCAGGGGTCTGTTGGTGAAGCTCTACAGTATCTACCATCTCTGGCATGACACCACTTCAAGTCTAAGTAAGATCTGTGTCCTCAGTGGGGCCAGGGAGGAAAGCAAAGGTGACAAGTTTTGTGGAAGGTCTTCTGAAGAGAGGCACTTAAGTGTCACAAAGTTTTGGGGTTCGATACTGTGGATGCTACATTGGGTAAAAGCATCTAAGGAATGTCCACCTTTTAGGGGCAAAAATAAGTGGAATTATTTCATCAAATAAGTCATAATCACAAAGAGCATTCCACCATACCATTTCCCTTTATAACTATCTGAAGACTTGTGCACATCTGAAGGAAAGACTCAGAATAAAAGAAAGATCCTCTTCTGGATTTTAACAATGGCTTCTGAAAAGCACTTAGCAACTTTTATTTCAGAAATACATTGCAGCATGCATACAAGTTTGGAGAGAATGGGCAAAAGATTTTACTATTAGTGAAAAGGACAAAATGGTTAGAGTGGTATTTCCTTCCCCCTGTTTTAACTGTTTTAACTTAATTATTCTTGTACTCCTGTGTGATTCCAGACTGCTTTTTTTCAGGAAAAGCCTGGGAAGAGCCCTTTGTGGAGAAGAAAGGTATGTTTTCAGCATTCATTAATCAGTTTCCTTAATAGCTTGTTGAACAAAGAGTGCTCCTTATTCAGAGCCTGGCATACACAGTGCAAAAAGCTCGCTCTGCTCCTATGCTGATATACAGCCTACACAGTCTGTGGTGCCCATCTCTGATTCTGTTACAGGGAGCCTTCTTCTCAGAAAGTTTCACTTTCTGTAGGACACTTCATACAACACTCTCTTACCAGTGACCAGTTTCTGTGTTTTCCATTATTTGAAAATGCTGCTTTGACATGTTTAGAACAAGAAAGTATCCCTGTGGCTTCTGTGGTGTCTATCACATATCAATCCCTTGCTTCTCCTCTGGCCTTGAACAGATGAGCATGAAAATCCTCCCCTTCCAAAACCTCATCTTAATTAGAGAGGAGAAGGGATTAGGTGCTTCTCCCTATCCAGTTGATGATATTTAAGATGAACTATGATCTCCTTTGGCCACTCATATTCCACTTCAGCATTCATCTTCTACAGTATCCCATATGACCACCATTTACATTTTGCTTACTGATTCCTCTGTTTTCCAAGTGGCTGACTTTGGGAAGATGCTAAGGGGGAAGGACTCCTGCTCACAGGCAAAACTAGTGAGCAATCAGAGTTCCTTGTTCAAAAGCTCCACCATCTCCTGATCTTAACACAAACACAGTATGTAGAGCCTTTCATTGATTGCAGGATATTGAGGGATTGAGTTTTCATATTGTCAGTCCCACTGATCATCCATAAATCAATCCACACCTCAGCTAGTATTTTATGCTAGATTAATAGACTTGGTAGGTACTCTATCTCTGTTATCCCTCAGGGGGAGATTTTCCTCCAGGAAATTAGGGAAATGGAAAGTACTGTCAAGAAAATGTTGCAAGAGGCCTTGGTGTAAGTAGGGTCCCAGCCTTGCTAGCCACCAGTACCTGCTCCTCATCTTCTCCCCTGGCAACTGGACTCCTGTAGACTTCATTTCTACTTCATCCTTGCTCATAATGAAAATGAGCAAACCTATTCCAGGTACATCCTAGCCCTGGATTTATGTAAAAAATAAACACTATGGCTATGATTTTTTTTTTTCCCCTCCAAATCACATACCTGAACAAGTACTTGGAACAATTTTGGATTTCCTTCTTAAATCTCAAAATGAACTTTGCACAGATTTTCTGGTTTCTCAAACTCAAGAAAAAAAGAAAAAAATACTGTCGCACAATGGACTGAATTTACAGCAGTTTTCCTTAACTAGTACCAGTTCTATAGTGATCTTAATAAATTCTTAAAGTAGACAACAGAACAAGGGCAATAGGGTCATAGGGAAGGTAAAAGATGTTCAGAAAAAAAAATATGGAGTGAAGGAAGATAGAGAATGAAGGAAAATACTCAGAATTCTTAAGAATTAAGAATGTTGGCAGAGATTGTAGCCATAGCTGGATGTTGCCTGTGTGTTACTTCATTTGGGTCAAGTGGGTCCCCATCTCTCTTAGCTGTCATACTTTTTCAAGATTAAGGTGAGAAAGGCTTTGTTTTTTTTCTTTCTTACTTTGCAGTGCATTTTTTCTCTTCAGGAAGTTTGGTGATTTGGGTTTTATTTCTTACATTACCTTGATCTTGCTTTCCCCATTCCCCGTCTTGATCGCTGTTTGAGCAGGAATGAGTTCCCAGTCTCCAAATCGCATAGGTGATTTCTATGGAGTGATCCCAAATTACTTAATCTCAGCTCATATGCCAGTGTGCATTTACTTTTTTTTTTTTTTTTTTTTTTTTGGA
>VWZI01004364.1:133364-205018 GCA_013396835.1 Psilopogon haemacephalus
AATTGGGCACTGAAACTGCTGGCTGGCTCAGATGTAAAAATAATACTCAGAACACTGAGGCCAAACCCTGCACAATAAGTCTACATATGTGGTTGGGTACTAACAAGGAAGTAAGACTATTTAAAGACTCACTTCTGATTTAGGCATTGCTTTGAAGCAGTGCTAGTAGCCAGCAGAGTCTGGTCTCCATCACAATTTCTCAAATATAAAAATTTAAAAATGATGATAATTATGCATTCTGAAAGCTGTATGGGGCCATACTACACTGAAGCATATTTTCCAATGTAATTAAGGTTTCAGCTGATTTCTTCCGACTGCAATTGTTATTTCAAATGTGAATTAATAAATCATGTCCATCTAGTTAAGAATTAAAATCAGTTCCAAGTATTCCTGCTTAGACCAGCAAACTTAAAAGAGAGGGAGGGATGAGTGCTCCCAAGAAATACTTGGTGGGGAAAGAAAAAGTAAGAAAAGAGAAAGAAAAAGCCTCATCTTACTTAGGGTTTTCCAGGCATCTAAGAAACACACAGGATGAAGTTACATGACTTACACATATGGAAGCATTTTTCTAGCTTTATACCAAAACAATATGCAAATGGTCTCTCCTTACTTTCACTCATGACTGGCTGCAAATACAAAATTCAAGCTGAATAATGTTAACTGTCCACATGCTCTGCTCTAAAGGATCCTCAAGGGCTTCTGGTCTCCTGTGGTATACATAAAGCACTTTAGCTATCACAGTGAATTAGTGTAAGGCCTAGTAATGCACCTTTAAGTATGTGAGCCCTTTTAAGGCACTTAGAGGTCAAGTCTGTGGCTATATAAAGTACAACCTTTTGAACATTTATTTTCACTTGCCCATCTAGAGGCTCAGATGGCACGCAAAGGCGGTGTTTAATTTCATAAGAGCCCTTGAGATTCCAAATTGTCAGAGTTGCCGACTGGCTCTGATAGCCAACCAAAGTGATAAAGCAAGGTAAATCATGGCAATCAGGTAGTAACTGCTAAGCATGGCTGCTTGTATCAGAAGTGATGGTCATTCTAAAGGAAAGTTGTCACGGGCCTCTTTCCTGCAACATAAACACAGACACTTTGTTCAGCCTTTTCCACATTTCTCAGCTATCCTAGGCCAAGAAAAGTAGCTTCTGATATGCCATTGGTCAAAAATTCCCTTTGACAAAAGGACTTCCAGTGCCAGAATTGTGGTTCTATGGACATAATGACAAGGAGATGCTCAAGTAGAAGTTGGGAAGTTGCTCAGGCCAAACTCATGAAATTCAACAAGGCCAAGTGTAAGGTCCTGCACCTGGATCAGCAAAATCCCAAGCACAAATCCAGGTTGAGTGCCAAATGGCTGGAAAGCAGCCCTGAGCAAAAGGACCTGGGGGTCTGGGGTGGTGAAAATCTCAACATGAGCCGATAGTGTGCACGTGCAGATCAGACAGCAACTGTGTGCTGGGCTGCATCAAGAGAAGCATGGCCAGCAGGGCAAGGGGGGGATTCTCCTCCTTTACTCTGCTCTTGTCAGATCCTACCTGGAGTACTGTGTACAGTTCTGGAGTCCCCAACACAAGAAGAACATGGAACTGTTTGAGCCAGCCCAGAGAAGGGCCAGAGGTGGACCAGGATGTGAAAAAACATTGTTTTTTTTCCACAGATCTATTTATAAATGAGTGTGGTTTTCCCCTGAATATTGAATTGACTTATATTTTCTTTTTTTTTTTTCTTTTTTTTTTTTAAGTGCAAAATTCAAATGTGAAAGGCACAGGATGTCACTGCAGTGAGAAAACAAGAGATGCATATGTATGCCTGGAGACACCTGAGCTTCCAGAGCTGGACAGCTCTGCAGTGTTGCCAGCCCTGTGCCTTGCACCAAAGCGCTGTCTTTTTCTATTCTGCTGGGAGTTCCTGGGTCCTTTAGAGAACACACCTGATTTGCTCCAAACAGCACCCCACGCATTGCCCCTGCAGAGCCTTCTCTAGCACTACTGCCTTGTGTTGTTTAACCAGAAAGTGATTTGCTTTTGCCTTCAGTGAGTTCTAGACAGCTAGCAATTTAAAAGCAAAGAAAAAGAAGGGGGAAAAAAATGAGCATTTTGTACTCGTGACTTACTGGAATATTAGCAGAAAAAAAAATCAAATAACTATTGTAACAGTGGTTGTTGCACTGTGTCATTCGATTTATTACTTGCTTGTAGTTGCAGCAGTGATAAAGACAAAGAACTCACTGAGTGTGTGCTTATGCTGCACATATGTACAGCAAGTTCAAGAGCAATATCTGCCTTCTGCATTTTTCAGTGCATCTCAATCTTCTCCCTTCATTTAGCCCACATTATTTAACTCACAATTGTATGGAACAGGACTTTATCTATTGGTACTTAAAAGGAAGATGCAGAGTAAGGAATCTCCTCATTTTGATCCGGATATTCATAATGCAAATGAACAAATACTGCAACACATAACACTCAGAGAATATACTTAATGAACAAATAATACAACACAACACTCAGAGAATATACTTACTGATTACTGTGTGGTGATACTAGTCAATGTCTTGTAGCTTTTGCATAGACTTCTGAGCTTCCTCATCATACAATAGGTGCCTGGCTCACCATTTTGACATTCTAGTCAAATAATGGCAGCATCACAGAATCACAGGCTATTAGGGGTTGGAAGTGACTTCAAAAGACCATCGAGTCCAACCTCTGTGCCAGAGCAGGATCACCTAGAGTAGGTCACACAGGAATGCATTCAGCAAGGTTTTGAATGTCTCCAGAGAAGGAGATTCCACAACCTCTCTGGACAACCTGCTGCAGCCCTTTGTCACCCTCACAGTGAAAAAGTTTTTCCTGATGTTTACATGGAAGCTCCTGCACTCCAGCTTGCATCCTTTGCCCCTTGTCCTATCACTAGACACCAATGAGAAGAGTCTGTTTCCATTCTCCTGACACTCTCCCTTCATGGATTTATAAACATTAATGAGCTCACCCATCTGTCTTCTCCAAACTAAAGAAACCCATCTCTCTCTGTTTGTCCTTGACCTGAAAGCTCTCTGTGTCTTGCAAGATTTCTGTTAGTTGCTGATTTCGTTGGATGAGGCTTCCTGTGAAAGTCATCTTTTAAAATCTCACAGCTTCTCTGGAGAGAAATATTGAGATTTAAGTTATCACTTAGTTGTCTTCTGGGGGTGGGTGGGTACAAGAGATGTTTAGACAGTCAACTTCCAACACTGGGCAGGGATCACACTGTGGGACTGATCCAAGAGAGATTATGCTTCCCCATCAAGTGTCTTATCTGTTTCAGAGGAAGCAGGTTCTTCTGCAGTGCTTTTAAGGTAGGAAAGGCCACAATGGGCTGACTTGGTGTAATGGAGCAACAAGAAGCAACAATGTCCCCTTCCATCCTCACCTGCTCCTTGTTTCTCTTATGGCTTTTCCACCTAACTGCAAATAAAACCACTCTCCCAAAGTCACTCAGGAGGCTGAGGATGCTCAGTACTGTTGCATAGTTAAACAGTTGTTAAACAGTTATTTGGTTTCCTGAGTGCCACTGCTGTCAAGGACAAGAAATATTCACAACTCTATTCACTGGCTTTAAGAGGATGAGTTTCTTTTGTGTCAAGAAGCCCTACAAAAAAATGTTGCAGGGGAGCAAAGTGGAAGAAATGCATTTAAATGAAGAGGGGAAAAAGAACTGTTGTGCTCTTGTCTTTCTCTTTCAAGATGATGACCAGTGGAAATCAGAAAGTGTCACACTAGCACATTGAATAACAGTGGTCAAATCAGTCTCTGCTTAGCACAGACTCTGGTAATGACTGCAAGATAGTGCTGGCAATATATAAAATATTACACTTCTAAATAGAGAGGGCAGACTTCCATTTGCAAAGCTCACGAAGACAAATATCCCATCAGCTCTCAGCAGTGCTTGTCTATCCCTTGTAGCAGTAAGCCACAATCTTCACTTTCTGCTGTGACTCCCTCTCCCAGGCAGGTGAGGAGCAACCCTGCCAAGCCTCGAACGACAGCATAGTGACATTAATTTTCCAAGCATGCTGATGACAGCTCTGTGAAGGCTGGAATTTGAGTAATGCAGGTCACATTGCCATTGTCCTGTCTCAGTTCAAAGGGGTCAGCCTACGAGCAGACTACAGCTTGCTTTATGTGCAAGGTATACAGCTTGAACTGAATCACACAGCAGAAAAGAAACGATACACTGAAGAAAACAAGGCCTCTTTCTGGAACTGATAAAAAGTGTCATAACTGACTAGTACCAACATGTCTGTACCACAAAAATAGGATAGTCATTGTCCACACTGCGGCTCACAGTTGATAGTTGTGAGATTGCCTGGCTTATGCAGGAATGACTGTTCTGTTTAGCCCAGGCATGTTTCACAGCACAGCTCACTGATCTGCTGATCTTTACCGGCAACCTTTGTAGCAAACTGACCAATAGGTATCTTGCTGATGGACAAAAATAGTCACATATTCTTCCCTATCTCCACTTTTCCCCTTATCCCATTCCAAGCTACATGTAAGATTTCTACCTAATATAGCCTCCTGGTAACTTGCTGTAATCTGTCATCACTTACAAAATACATGCGACACTTTGCTGATCTTTCCCATTCAGAGTTCAAACTCTCTGCTAATGGCAACACTGTCCAGAGCAATTGCTAATCCTCTAAGTTAAGGCTGCAACACTCGAATATGGCCAATTAAACTTCAGATAACCGCTTGGTCAATAGAAATGAGAGATTCAATCCAAACATCATGGATGATGTAGAGCTGATGAGCAATAAGAAATCTGAAAAACAGCAACTTTTTTTCTTTTTCTGCTTTAAGGTCCCACCACCATGCTTTAGCCACAGCAACGTGGAACTTGAAACAGCCTTTTTCTTGGCAGGCATCTCTTGAGACAGTGTATTTTATTTGTCCTCCTCCCTTGTTCAATTTCCAGGTTTCCTCATGCTCAAAGTGTCACTCGCCAGCTTTCATCCAGCCTGCCCCAGCTCACTGACATATAAGTCTCTCTGATAGGTGTGTCATCCATGTGCTTGGTCATTACAGCTCTATTGATTCTGGCAGCAGATAGCTACAGCACAGAAGAGCCGTGCAAGGGTCAGCTGATTGCCATCTTCTAGAAAGTGATACTTTAGCCCCTGAAGACGCTGCACTCAAGACTGCTCAACTACTGCTTCAAATCCTGAGCAGATGCTCCATGAAAAATTCTCCAATTTTCAGAAAAATGTGCCTGTCTTTTTCTCTGAAAATCTGGCCCACAGTAATTAATGACAATGTGGTGCTGTATGGGATTTGAAGGTTCAGAGTTTAGCCAAATAAAGACATTCTTGTCTTTATCATAACCATTCAAGAGCTACCAGGTTTATCTTCCCATGCAAGGTAGCTATGTATAGTAACTATATATAAAGGAGGCCAAAATAAGCATTGCAGCCAGGATTTTCACAGTTCTAAATATGTTACAAATCAACACAAATTGTTGGTGCTATGTAGGGGGTTATTATTAATTAATGCAATATCATTTTCCAAAATTAATATAGTTTATTCATTTTCAATATCCAAACTTTCCCACCCCCTACGACTTATTTTTAATATTAAACAGGTTCAATTGTAGCATTTGTGGAACAATCACATAAACAATATCTAGAAGTATCTATTCATATGCATAAATGATCAATTAAATTTTTAACAATTAACACTGGAAGAACTCTTGCTGTCAATAGTGTCACTTGGCCACTAAATGGAAGTCAGGCCCCCTTTCTACTTAGGGCAGGATCAAGGTAATATGCAAAGCTTACTCACAAGTATTACTTCTCCCATCTTTTGGCGTTATAAATTGAACGTATCCAGAACACTTGCAGGGTTTCTGGCTGGTCTGGCTGCTGGCTGCTGCTGCTGCTGGCTGTGTCTGTGGCTGAAACTGACTCACCCCAAGTTCCACAGGCTGCTGGAGGAAGAAGAGGGGCTGCAGATGGTTTCTGACCTGTTCCTGGCTTTCGACGTTCTGTGTGCCTCCAGGGTTTGGTCGTCTCCAGGAGATGCAGGTTGCTGCAGGTGCAGGCAGATATTTTGTGATGTATCTCAGAAGATGTGTATCTCGTGCTGCTAATTGTGTGAAGGCTATTCAAGTTGCTCCTGGAAAGACTCAAAGGTCCCAGGGTGGAATATATCTTATATAGCTATATAACAAAAATAAAGCATTATAGACACAGATGCAGAACACAGAATAATAGCAAAATCATGGCAGAAGCATAAGCATGGCAAAGGCATGCTGTGTTATCTGTTTATCTGCTTTTAGTATCAATGCCTGAGATTGATTGTACCCTTTTGGACATTAGCATATCCAATCAGAGTTGCAGTAAGCCAAATTTTACCATATTTGGGTGAAAGCATAGGTTTACTTGTACCATATGGGGGGTGAGCATAGGACCAGCACAGGCACAGCATGAGGCTAGAGCGTGTACCTTGTTTACCATGGGTTGCAAGCAGGAGAAAAACAAGTTATATATGCCAGAGCACTCAGACTTCATGACACCATTTCTTTTGTCCCTTTTCCCTCCAGTTGCTTCTTCTCCAGAATCAGAAGGAAGGCAGAAAACATGTCTGGGCAAGAGAGCATATGTACAGGCCTAATTTGACCCTTCAGGTCTACCACAACTGTTGGTAGTTAATATTTGTTATATTTAACCATTCAGCTGGTTATTTGTTGACTGACTCTTCCATGGCTTACAAACCATTCTAAAGCAATTCCCTGTTCTGCCATCAAAAGGTGAGGCATATCCCAGTGTCCCTTTCAAAGATATGATTAGCTTCAATTAACATAAATGTTATGAAACAGAGGTTTCAAGAGAAGCAATACACTGGTTGTCTCCCCAGATCTTCCACAACGATCAGAGAATAAGAGGCTTAACAGTTTTACAGGGTTTCTTTAGTCATGTTGCAAGGTGGTGAGAAAAGAGTATGAGAACTAAGATCAAGATAGGAGTATCAGTTGTGGAAGAGAAGCGATGATAGTGCTGGAGAAGAACAAGTAAATCACCACATGGAGACTTTTTAAAAAGCAGATAACTCATGAAACTCAGCATTTTTTAGGATAACCAGTGAAGACAAAAGTGTTACCTTCTTTCTATGCCTCTGTTCACCATAAATCCTAAGGTCTTCCTGCCTTACCTAGGGAAGGGTAGTTCAGGGAAAATCCAAGTGAGTGAGACAGATAGAGTTCCTATCCACACATCACACAAACTCCTTCAAACAAATCTGCAAGGCTTGGTTAGTTTCCAGTCTCTGTATTTCAAGCAACACGGATTAGTTTGCAAACACTATGAATGTAACTCCACAGGTCTTGCAGAGCTCTAATTTTAACCTGTGTCCCCATATTCTGTACAAACACATTTATCCATGTAATAGAATAGGATCCCTATCCAACACTACCTATTTATTTATTGCCAAGAAGCAGATTAGAGTTCAATTCATTCAGATTAAAAGGATTGGACTGGTGTGTAAGCCAGTCCTGATTTTTGCTCAACATCACTCAATCACTGTTGACACACTGGCCCAAGCTGATCTCAGATTTTGTGAGGGCATAAAAACCTTCTCCTTCTGTTTTCAGTGCATACTCAGATGGGAATGGCCACAGCACTCAGCTATCAGGCATGGGTGCATCATTTTTTATATGTATTCATATCAAAAATTATCTGTTCCAGGGGGGGAACTGCAGCCACAGCAAACAAACTTGGTCTGAGGGAAAAGGAATTTGCTGTGTGAAGAGCTCCCTAAACCTTCTGCATGAGTAGCCCCGCTAGCAATCCCTGAAATGGAACCTGCTGAAGCAAAGGGCTTTTTCCACCCCAGCTGCCTCCATAGAGGCTCCAGCCACTCACAACTCAGACACACACAGGATACACACAGAAAACACAGAAAACAAAGTTATCAACACCCTTGTGTGCTTCTACACCAAAATACAAGAGTCCTCTTCTACTATCCATATTAAAAAAAGTAATATGAACCTTTAAGTTACTTACACTAGCAGTACCAAAGAAAATACTCCAGAGGTTATTTTAAAATATCTTTTTGCTGGAGTAGAGTGTGTTTGAGGTGCTCTCTGCAATGGCCACCTGAGAGATGAACCAGCATGCACTTCCAAAGCTCCAGGGGTGGCATTTGTAGCCTGCCACAAAGGTGCCCAGGACATCTCACATCTGATGCAGCTCCCTACTGTGCTTTGTTCACTGGGACAGACAGGACACATTCTTACTCCTCTCCTGCTGCCCACATTGTCAGTGCTGCAGGTCCAGGTGCACTGCATAGGCAGGCAGTATAGGTGAAACAAATTCAATAAGATGGGAGAAGACAGAAACACAGAATTGAAAGAAAGGCCATTGCTTGAAGCTGTGCAAATTCCCGAGCTCCTGAAGAGAGGGGAAAATGGGAAACACAGGCTTGTTTTCCAGACATTCATATCCACAAAAATAAACCGCAAAGTGACTCAGAAGAGCGTGTTTTCATACAGATGCATACAGTGTATTACCCTCCTGTCAATAATGGGTGGGAACAAAAAGGCACAAATGCCAGGTTCATATTCTGTGGCAATCCTTCCCAGCACAGCCTTTGCCATTAGCAGCCGCATCTCACTCCTGCCACTGAAGATGCCTCCTTGAAGCTGCATTAATTTGATCTCCATGTTTTATGTCAGTGGTCATCTTTTGTTTTCGTATTATCTTACTGCTATATTAGTCCCTTGTTCGCTTGTCTTTTTTTCACATAAGAATATTTTGCTTTTCTTTTTTCTACCAACTCTTAACCTGCCCTACATGTTGCCCAAATAACAAGGTCTTTACATGATGTGACTAAGCATGGTCTTAATCAGAAAAAATGTGGGTGCTGTGGAGAGCAGCAAGATATCAAGGGAATACTATATCTCCCTCTCTCTATACATATATTCAGAAGCTGGTTGAGAAGAACACAGCCTTCCTTTGAATGGGCATTCTAATACTTTTTGTCATGTATACTTAATCCCTCAGTGTGGCACATATCTCCAAATCCAGAGACGCTAAAAAATAAGTTCTGATTACCAAGATGATCATGGGAAGCACTGGATCACATGGCCTTAACAGCAGCTTGAAAAAGACAAATCTTTATTTGGCAAATGTTACTTCTATGTTCAAGAAGCAGGAAATAGCTAGCTAAGTTTACCATATGTCTCTAACATTTATATGTACGATTGTTCTTTATCTCAAATTTTCTTATTTTGGAGGCCATAAATTGTGGGCTGTTTTGTCACAGAATCTGTTTAGGTTTCTGTGTTGGACAGTATTAGCATGAATAGTTTCTGGGAACAATGGCAGAATAAGGGAAGTTTCATCAGGGTGGATAGAACAATTAACCTAAACCAATGCTACCTTCAAGCCTTGTCAACAGTGTACCTGAAGGTCTGAAAAGACATGGATGCATTGAGGAGAAGCCTGTAATTTTGGTTTTTACTCCCTTTTCCTGATCCAGTGAATCATTTGTAATACCTATTCTCATGTAGCCATGTCCAGTTACTATGTTTATTACATTAGCACGTCTTCTTTCACAATAAGGTAGAGGGTATAGATTAAAAGACTGTTTTGGACACATTCTTTATAAATGTGTTTCCTAAGGCAATACATGAAACCTGTCAGTGTCTGTCCTGTAATTTCCCTCCCTCTTTGCCTTTTTTTTTTTCTTTTTATTTGTTTGTTTGTTTGGGGGTGGGGGGTGTTTGTTTGGGGGTTTTATTTGTTGTTGTTGCTGTTTGTTTACATATCATGATGAAAAGGCTGAATTGCCATATCCTGAGGAAATATTAATTCCTTTGCTACTGCATCTAAAAGCTAAGATGACAAATTTCTGTGCCATGCTATATTATACAGGGATAAAGGAACAAAAGGGTGAAGGACAGTGGCTGCATGGTGTCTTAATCAGATGCAGATCAGCCTAAGAGCATCAGACCATCAAATCCCTGCTCTGCAGCAATCATGCACCTTTAGTCAGGCTCTGAATGGACTGAGATAGATTCAGGGCTTTATTGAAAGATCATACAGGATGACTGCAAAATCCCATTACTTGTTGATTAAGTATTGATTGCCTTGGTATTAACAAGCCAGCTAATATGAAGTGACCTCTGAGGCCACTGGTTGGGGGAAAAAAAAGACAATTTACTAAAACAGGCAGGCAGATGAATAAGAGGGCTAGATCTGCTCTTGGCTTTTAGCTTCGGTTAAAATGTCACACTCGATAGTGCAGATCAATGCCCACTTTATTTCCTTGCAGCCGTCTTATTACCATCATGAGGCTGCCTCCTTTGATGCTTTTTAATGACCCTCTGAACCGCGTGCTCTGCTTACCCACTGCCTTTGACTAAAAGGAAAGGAAAAGCTTTTTTTTTTTCCTTTCCCCTTGCTGGTGATGGAGTGGCTGAGAACATGACATTGTGCCAGTGTAAGTGGAGCAATGAGGTTTCTCGGGTCACCGGTGCTGCGACTCTGCTCTTTCACTCAGCTTCTAGCTTTTCTTTCTTTTCTAGATTTCAAAAAGTCTTGCTCCTTTTCATAACTTCAAAACTGGTGAGATATTAAGAGACCACCTACTGACAACTTCTGTCCAACGCTCTTATTTGTGTTTTTAAGTGCAATAAATCCAGCAGCTCTTGTTACATTAATTCTCTTGAAAAGCACCTCATCCAATTATTTTTCATCCAACTTTGTTTGTTTCTTGTTGCCAGTCTTAAATATAAGAATTAATTTTGATGGTGAATAAAGAGCATTGACGGATATATTCTGAGTCTCCTGAATCAAAATTGGACCATATTAAGAATCCCAAAAGCTCCAAGATTTTTCTCTTCAACACATATAACATTTTAATCTAAGCCTATGCACTGAGTCAGCCATAAAGAACACATTAAGGACATGACAGTATTTTATATGTTCAAAATGCTGAAATTCTGTAAAGAATTTACATAAGCATATTTAATTCTCATTTTATAGATTAGCAGACAATAATTCAATGCTTTGAAGAAGTAGACAACTGCTGTAGAGAGAAGAGATTATTCCATAGCTATCAGGAAAGAAACAAAACAAAATAAAACATCATAAAGGGTATTTGAAACTCCTGGATAAATTCAGGACATAAGAAAGCGAAGGTGAGTTAGGGAAACAGCTATTCCAGCAACAAAGAATTTCTTCTGCTTGTGAAAGCTTGTAAAGTTTGTGAGTCAAAGTTGAATGGATGTTAATGTAGAAGTCTTGTGCACACATTTGTAGACTGGTGACTTGAGAGGCAGAAGGAAAAAAAAAAAAAACAAAAGGATGACTGAAAGAACCACATGTATAGGATGGGGCTTAGTTTAAGAACAGTGGCAAGTTCTAACTTGGAAGTAACCAGAGAGAAGCAGTGGGAGTGGTGTTGTCTGATAAATTAATAGCTGCTGACCTGATCCAAAATCACTGAAAAGCTTCCATTATTTTCAGCAGACTGGTACTTAGAAGTAAATACAAAAAAGCTCTAATTTGTTCAGCAGTAACAAAATTATGTCTTTCATGTGTCTTATTGATTTAATTTCTCTCTCTCCTCCCTTGACTTCTACCACTCTTCCTTTTCTGTGGCTTTGTGGTAGAAATACATACAAGAATAATAAGAAGCATCAGAAGTATGCCGAAGTTTTGGTCATATGCAAAGGCATACTCACCTTCAACTGGTGAAACCCACAAATGCAGAACCTGGCTTCTTGTTTTCCCCTTTCCTTCCTCTCTTTTTCAATGCAACACTCCTAAAAATCAAAATCCTGGGGAGAACATTTGGAGTGTGAGACCTGGATGGAATGACTTAGATTATTCATGTATGGCTATTATTTATTCAGTACCAAAAATGTGCATGACGCTTAGCAGAATAAAACACACCACCTCCTACACCACACTATGCAGAATCCAGGTTAGTACAGCCAGATAATTTCAAACACATACACACACACGCAGAGCTATGGATACCACTCTCCTATCTCATTTTGCAAAGGGCTCCAGAGCTTAGGGAGCTCACTTCTGCTTTTACAAATCAATCAAGAAAAGTTTGTCCTTAAACTGTAAGCCCAGCTCAGTCTAACAGGCTTGTCCATGAATGTCTGCCTCTCCAGTACACTGCTGGCTGCAATTCTAATTATAAATTACCACTGTAGGTATGCAGGGGTTCTAGTGAATTAAGCAAAAGATTTAGAATTCCTGATAGGAAAACAAGTTTTTTCACAGCATTCCCAATGAGAAATTATACACTTTTTATGCATTACAGTCTGTGCTCAAAATGCTATTTCAGCATTCTGGGTATTAAAAAAGGAATCTTATGTTGTCTTGTGGTGAAAGACTGTGAAGGAATATTTAAAGTAAACTGTAGGGAAATATAAAACAAACCCAGTTAATTTATCACAACAGTGAAGATACGTAAATAAGATGTTTATGAATAACATGGACAGTTTGCCTATTATTCCAAAGCATTTGTGTTTCAAAAGGAAAATATTTTCTTTAAAGAACAATTATACCAGCTTTGCTCAGCTCAACAGTCTAACAGTGTGTATGGGGAACTACCTGAAAAAGAACATAGTTTTATGTACTTTCCAATATTTTTAATAATAGTCAGGATCTCCTAGGTCTACTGACAGCAATGCACATCTTTTCAAAATACCTGCCTTAGATCAAAACCAGCAACTAGTGCCCAGCCAGCTTTGAGAAGGTGCAGTCCATGAAAGCAGACATATTTAGACAAGAATCTCAAAACAATCAGTCAAGATTCAGTCTTTAACAGTGTTAGTGCACTTCAGCCCAGACGAAGACCTAGCTAATTACACATAATTTGTGTAGGTCTTTAAAGCAATGTTGAACAAGTGATGAACTCATACCCCATTAACATTAAACTTACTCAATGCCAGTATTGTAAAATGATGTCAAGCCCAACAACTGGTGCCTCAATACCAGCTTACTAATACAGTGCTTTGCTTTCCATATTTCAACCAATTTCCAACTTATTTAAAATCACCAAAAAGAAGTTTGAACCTACATGAGACTGTGGACACCAACGTTCATTTTTGTGAACCCAAAGTGGCTTATCTGGATTTATGTCAAGGTGGTGCTGTTCTTGGGTTTCCAAATGGTATCCACACAGCCTGTCACTGTCCAAGAGGTCTTTCCAGCAGGTGTGGCTCTATCATGGTGAAATATGTACTTGCTGCATTTTTAGCAATTTTCTGATCCCCTGACTAAAGCTGAACTACAGCAAACTCCAGAGGGTCAATTGGGTAGCATTCTGGTCTTCTGTGCCACACAGCATGAACAGGACATAGAACACAGGCAGCCCTTGTAGCACATTTTATTGGCATGTCATTCCTTTTATTGTCTTGAAAACAGTAAACTTTTCCAAACATGGCTCACTAAATATCATGTTATATTCCTCCTTATGAACTTTTCCTCTGAGTTGTTCATTTAGACTTGTTCTGCATGGAAGTGTCAGATTTTATTTTGAATTTGTGGTATTTAACAGCATGCCACCCTGATTTGTATAGAGTCCATACATACTACAACGTGAGCAGAAAGAGAAAGAAATGGAAAGTAAAAATTTTGTCTTCACAACTGTCAACAGGATTGCTCTAAGTTAACAGGCCATCACAATGAAGTGTGATACCCAACTGCTCACAATGTTGCTGTTTCTGGCCACATTCACACTCACACAAATACAATTGTGTTGGTTTATAATTTCTTTCCAACTGAAAGCCTGCTTCTTAACCACACAGGCTAGGGGATTACTAGGTTTGATCCAAAGAGGGCATTCAGAAACAGGAAAGCACAGTCATGGAGAAAAGCACCAGCATACCAAACTGCTCATGAGACAGTCCAAATCAAACCTGCAACAGCTCGGTTTCTTTCCAAAGAGAGAAAATGCATTCACATCCTGTGCCACACTTCACAAAGCAAGCAGATAATCTTTGGATAGTTACATGCTTTTATAACTCAGGTAGCACTTCCTCACTGGGTTATGTGACAGACATTCTCAAACACAGACAGATAGATATATGGAATAGATAGATCATATTTCAATAAAATGGCTGCCTCGTCAGGAATGCCAATTGTAATTTAAAACATGGTGACAAGTGCTTCTTAGCCTGTGAACTTTCATATTGCTGGGCTGAGCAAAATGGGTGCAGTTTTCCTTTAAATTTTGCTAGTAATGACATGGTATACAAAGTGACAGACTACAGGGTTTGGGTTGAATGCTAACATTGTTCGTTTTCCCTTTTAAAGGTCATGCACAAGAAAACCTCTCTAGTTAAATCTATCCATTTAAAATCACCATTGGGTCACAAATAAAGCAGCCTCAACATCCTAAGAGGCTTCATTTAAAAATACATGCTTGGGTCTAGTTTCTAAAGATCTCTGTTATGAAGTGATACTTTGGCAGATCTGTTGCACTCTTTCAGATGCAATCAAACTTCCATTGGTATCACAGTTTTAATAGGAAAGGAAACAAGAAGGTGTTGATGTGTGGCATAACTGCAACAATTCCAAGTCTAATGGGCATGAACACCACGTTTCAGCAAGATACACACTGAGGTATAACAAAAAAAAAGGACTGAAACTCTCTTCTGAATTGGGATTCTGATTTCACTTTAATTTGTTAGAGGATACTGTTTAAAAGTAATAGCATTTAAAGATTACTGAGCAGACATCAATGTGGTTCAAATAGACAATAATAATATTTTTTATATTATTTAATAACATGTTTTTCCTTCAGAGGCACATTCATCAAAATTGTGACTGAAAGAGAGCTCTCCAGTGCAAGTTAACGATATGGGCTACATACCACTGGTTACATGGCTATCTCATGTCTGAGTGGGACCTAAAGCATTTTTACTTCCCATCATTGTTTTACACAAAATATTTTAACAAAAGTAGCAATTTCATGGAACAAATATATGAAAGACCCTGCTATCTCTTCCAAGGAAGTTGCAAGTGTTCTGTCACCAGTGGAAAACATATCACTTGATAAATCATTGTATTCTCAGTCTTCAACACTTCCTTCAACCTAAGTGCAATAAACAGAAGTTCAGGAGCTACATTCTAAGGAGGAAAAAAAGTCAGCAACATTCACTGGGTCCTCAAGAACAAAAACTCCATGCTGTTTTGCATTTTCAAATAAAGTAATGTTAAATACTCTGGTGTAGTACTGCTGGGTTGGCTAGGAGTGATTTTACTTATGTTAAGCAGTGATTTACACTGAAATATTCAATTTTTTTTTTCCAGGAGGTCTGCTGATGTGTGGATGTCACATGCTGTCCCATAATATAAAGTACACTTTCTGCAAAATTTTAAGTATCAAAAGTCCTAACACTTTATATTCAAAGGGCTTGTAATTAAGTGTCATGTTATGGCTACTTTTATTGCTTTCTAATTACAGACCAAACTTTCAAATGAGTTCACAGGCTTATTTTCAAGTTCTCAGCTGTCATGGTTTGAGACATGGGTGTCTCCTCAAGAAATCATGGAGTTTGTTAAGATTGCAGCCAGATTTTATAGAGAATGCAGGATTATGGGTATGAAATACAAAGATTACACTTTCCATTACACCTCCCAGACCTTCCTGTCCCTTTCCAGAGGATGTTAAGGAACTCTACATTTTCTTAAAGACACCCCAATATCTCAAGCCGTGACATCAGTGTTCTCTGGATTTTAAAACAAGCTCAGGTCCTGTTTTAGCACTTTGAAAGAAAGTGTTTCAGCAGAGATCAGAGATGAACTCTGTTAATAAACCTCTCCTATACACCTTAAATAACAGCAAGTATACATTTCACTCAGGCACTTCTCACTTGCTCCCTGGGATAAGACAAGGAGCAATGCATATAAGCTGCAGCACAGGAGGTTCCACCTAACACAAGGGGGAACTTCTTTACTGTAAGGGTCACAGAGCACTGGAACAGGTTCCCCAGGGAGGCTGTGGAGTCTCTTCTGGAGACTTTCAAGGCCCCTCTGGATGTGTTCCTGTGAGACCTGAGCTAGACTGTATGGTCATGCTCTGGCAGGAGGGATGGACTTGATGATCTCTTTGGGTCCCTTCCAACCCCTGACATAGAATCATAGAATGGTCTAGGTTGGAAGGGACCTCAAAGATCATCTGACTCCAACCCCCCGCCGTAGGCAGGGACACCTCCCACTAGAACAGGTCACTCAAGGCCTCATCCAACCTGGCCCTGAACACCTCCAGGGAGGGAGAAGCCACAACCTCCCTGGGCAACCCATTCCAGTGTTTCACAACCCTCACTGTAAAGAAATTCCTCCTAACATCCTGTTTAAATCTCCACTATGCCAGTTTAAACCCATTGCCTGTCATAACAAGACCTTGTGAATAGTCCCTCCCCAGCTCTCCTGCAGGCTCCCTTCAGATACTGGAAGGCTACAAGAAGGTCTCAAAGCCTTCTCTTCTCCAGGCCTCAAAGCCCCAACTCTCTCAGCCTGTCCTTACAGGAGAGGTGCTCCAGCCCTCTGATCACCTTCGTGGCTCTCCACGAACAACAGTTCCATGACATCCTGATCCTGTGATCTGTATTTGAAATAACTTCTTTTTACACAGCATACTGAAAGGTATCATACTGGGATGGTCATGCATTTCACTATTAAAATATTTTAAAAGCTCAGCTATTTCATTTGGCTTATAAAAACAAGCCTATGAAAAAAGCTCTTCAGCTCCAACTGGAGATTATTAAAACTTTAAAATAATTTCATCCAACAGAAAACAATTAACAACATCACAAGATTCCTCTGCCTGTCTAGATGCCTTAATCTGGATGGTTAATTATAAATTAAATTTATTACATACATGAAAAAAATATACATATAGTCACCCAACAATTTGAGATAATGCAAACATGAAGGGGAAGACCGTAAAGAGGGTTGTGTGAAAAGTAAAGGGATTAGCTTCAAATTATTATCCCTGGAATCTGACAAACCATACACATACCTTACTTTAGCTCAAATTTACCTTGCCAATCAGGCTGTAAAATTACATAACAATTTGATGCTTCTTAACAAAAGATAGCAACCCGGGCGTTAGCTCCTATTATGGTAGTCAGAGAAATTGATGGTTATTTCCTGCCTAAAACTTTAAAATATTTTTTTCTCCCTAATTCTACATTTTTACTAGGAGATACACCTTTTTTTTTAGTAACACTCAGTATTCTCTGTGCATTGTTAGTCGTTCTGTTGTGACCATACAGACACAGAAAAAAAAAAAAATCTTTTCAATTCTTTCAGGGATATAGATGAACATAATCTGTGTTGTGTTCACTCTGTTATTACTTTATGTAAGAAGTGACACTGAAAGAGCAAAGCCAGAGTAGAATAAATATCTATGTTTTCTTTTTGCCTTACACCTCTCTCCCCACTCCAGATACACGACACTTGTTAAATGGCAGTGATGTGACATGAGCATCTCATAAACTTTATCTTCATACTTTTACGCTGATCATGAAATATGAGAAGTTGAAGAATTTTCTGAGAAAGGCAGAATAAAATGGTTTTTCTTTGATTTGCATGTTGAAAACACAAATGAGACAACACTATATGAAGAGCACTATTATCATGACAGTAACAAAGGGAACTGCCACGCTGGAAAGATGGACAGCAGTACGCTATTCTCCTGCATACTGACAGCAGCCTGCCAGGTTCCTTTTCGGGCAGAGCACAGAGTATAATGCATGAACTACTCCAGATTACTGCCTTGCTTTCTTTCTTTGCATCACAGAAGCAAGCATTGTATCACTCTGAAAGACCACAGTAATCTGAAGTTCGTGGCTGTCAGTTATTACGTTAAAAATAATTGAAGGCCATACTTCAACTCTTTCAGTAACAGACATGAATCTTACTTGATGGCCTTTAGCAATTATAAATATTTCTGCCTTTTTTTCTTTTTTTTTTTTTTTTCTTTTCCTATGCTTGCTACAAGACTTAATAAATACTTGGCATAGCATGTAGAGATAGAGAAATCTCAGTGCAGCATACTTTGGGATTGATAATAATTGATTTGACTGACCACATGCGAAGGGCTAAGTAAGCCTAACTAGACATGCTGCTGATTCACAGGAAGGCACTGCATTCAAGGGCAGGGAATTTGGTCAATTGCGCAGACCAGGACGTCAGAATTTAAGATGAAAACATTCCTTACTGGATTCTGCTTCTGCATGTGACTCAGATGGAAAAAGGCATTCTAGTCAATGTATACCAGCCTATATCCGCACAAGGTGAGATCAGGTCAATGTCAGCTTTCACCAAATTATTGATGTGCCTTGGTTTTCAGCAGACTGTTTTCTCTGTGTGTGGCCTTGATTTTCCTTGCTTTCTTCATCTTAAGCAACTTCCATTTGGAACTTCGACCTCTGATATTTTCCCCTTCATAAACTATTGACTGTTAAAGACACATTAGTGTGATGAAGGGCTGCCCCCTTGAGTATGTTCTTCAATGTGCCCAGATTGAACACCGAGGGTCTGCAGACACCTGGGAGTAGAAAACATCTGAAGCAAAGATTCCTGCCATCTGGTCTGCAGCAGTAAGACTAGGATTTCAGTTATCTAGTCAAACACTTGTAGATGCAGTTATCACCAGGAGTACAGTGGTCAATCCCCAGCATTTAAGGACAAGTGGCACATACTGTTGTTTGAGATATTGCTGGTTTCCTATTATATTAAGCACAGGGTGGGGGAAAGGTAGTGTTGTATTCTTACACAACCTTATTCTGTACTGATCTTCTCTCTGATTTTAAGGCACTATCTCTGTAAGCTGGTTTGATTATTTTATTGCCAAAAGCATCAGAAACGAAGCCATTTAATTAAAGTGTATGTTCCTGTGCAGTAACACTACAGGAACACACTTAAACCAAATTCACTTCACATACAGTCTTGAAAGTAAAGGGTATGCTAGGAAAATATTATCATAAGGGATATTGCATGAGCGAGACAGTAAAGTCCACAATGGTATTGTGTTATTCAACCTAACTTTACCTCATAATTGTGCAAAAAAACCCCAGAGAAAAATCTTGTCACGCTGTCCTGTGTGACAACTGTGGTAGTTTAACTGGCTGGACACAATTCCTTCTGAAGGACACCTGATAGGCACAGCAAAAACCTTAAGACAATTGGGTATGAAATTTTGCCATTATCAAAATAGTTCTTCCCCTTCAATAGCAAGTGATGGGGTCCTTGCCATTTTTGATCAGTCCTAACAGTGCATTAATACTAAGTGAAGCCACCAAATCCTATCAATGCTGTCTTCCATATACTTGGAGGCTCTAACACCTGGACAATGATATTGAAGAGGAAAATGTTAAAATATGACTAATCTTCAGGTATTGTAAGCTCTGAGTGGGCCAGATTTATAAAGAGAAAGGGAGTTTTATATATGGGTGACTTCTCAACTGTTGCTATTTTACACTAAGTAGGCCTATCTCCATAGATGCTTTCTAGTTTAGTCATCAGTCTGAATACATAATCTCAGGGAAGGGAAGAATCTAATTTTATGCCTGTTTGAGCTATTTCTTCCAGAGCTAGTTTCAGCTGGACTCAACTCAGTCAGTAAATAATGTAGCTACTGTTAGGCAGTTCAAATCCTTAATTTCTCTCTAGGTCCCCCTTGCATTACTCTTTACTTGACTGACATCATATTGGTGGAAGATAGAAAAAGTTAGATGACACTGTTTTGAAGAGGAAAAGGTAAATAGCCTAAAAGCAAGATGAGATTTTCCATTCACCCTGAGGTGGAAGAAGGGCAAGGGAGGGGTGAAATAAGAGGGAAAAAGACAAGTAGAACTGGAGGAGAAAAATGAGATTCTGCCTGGTGTTTCATTAAACAAAACAAAAAATTGCAATGGGTTCAGAGGAAAAAGAACAATTTAATTTTGTAGGCAAAAGGCCCCTGGCTTCACTTCCTAGTGGAACAATTTGGTTTTATAAGAGCAGACTTTCCAAGCCAACCGTGACTGTACATATGGCACAGCTTGATACCTGCTCTTTGTATCCTGATGGCTCAGCTACTGAATTTGTCACATTCTCTTGCTATTCTGAGTTTTTCAAGAAATGTTGTAGTGCTTCCTGCTCTTAGGAGTTATTTACAATGAATGTATGAATCTGCAGAACTATCTGCCAAAACATGAATGGAAAAGAAAAAAAAAATCAAATAAGTGATTAAATTAGAATTATTTGTCAAGTTTCTGTTGCCAGCTTTTCCAGATATAGACTGTCATTTTACCACACTAAAATGCCCAACATACTGACCATGGGCTCCCTTTCAAATGCCTCTGTGTCAAAGTACCACAGACTGCAGTAACAACCCCAGCATCAGGAGCACAAATAAAGACCATGGTATAGTGGCTGTACTCAGGAGCAAGATTCACTGTTAACATCCTAGCTAAACAAGCTGCTCAACATCATCTGTTCCCACCAAATTCCTATTGTCATGCTTGTGCCTTCTTGGTAGAAGAAAAAAAAACAAAAAATTGGAGTTGAGAATATCTCCCAGATGTCCTCTCAGCACTTTTTTGGCCTGCAGTTGACTTCTTAGACTCCAACTTCAAATGGGTCTAAGCACAGTCAGCATTAATGAGTCTTCCCACTCTATATGAGTGTACACAGGTTTCTAAGCATGAGATGAATCCAAGCCTTTATGTTCTGTTCTGATGCACTGGGATTCACAATAAATATATACATATGTATATATATATATATATAAAACTTATCCACACACTTCTTTAACTGCTGCTTTGATTAGGTTCGGCAAATAACTCCGTTGAGTTCAGGTCTGCCCTTCATTTTCATCTTAGTGCCTCAACAGCTTGGTCCTATACTTTGTGGCACAGTCATGTTTATCTGTGGTAGTTTAATACTCTGTATTAGCTCATATGAACAAAGCCTTTAGTAGACGTATGGGTGTGCATTCCTGTGGCTGAGGGCTCACAAGGTATTTGAAGAACTGGCCTGACAGTACTGCAGTAATATGTAGATTGCATATCTGCACTTACCATATAAACCCACTATGGACAATATATTTTGCTTGCCTTTCTGCATGATGAACAGCCAAACCGGAAAGGACTTCTGGCGGGATGAGCCAATGAAATTCTTTTTTTATTATTATTTTATGTTTCCTGTGTCCATGGAATTGGAAAAAACTGTAAATTAGGTGTTATAGCACTGTAGTTTGGTAGATGCAATGTTTTAGAAATGTAGCTTTAGTTTGTTATAACATAATAACAGCTTTGCTTTGTTGTGACAGTGGCAATAAAATAAAGTTACTACAATATATACTACTGTGACCAACTGAAACTAGTCTAACAAACAACAAATCAAGGGGAGCAATACTCACCCAGCACTTAATGTACAGAAATATTGACGATCTGTGCTTAAATTTTCCAGGTTAGAAACTGTCCATTCTTCAAGAGATCAAATGATGGTGATCTGCTCCCTCTGCTTACTGAGGTGAATGCCAAAACAGGGTTGTTACCATTTTCATGCACTGCTAATAATTGCAAACTATAGATGAGATTTTGGTGGTAAGGTGTTTTGGTTTGTTTTGTTTTTTTCCCTAAGATTTCTGACAGTTCAAACAGCCTTGTAACTATTACATGTTAGTCACAGTTTATTCACTTCAGAAGACCAGTGGTAGGCTGAGACAGGCAGCGGACTAAAGATGGATCTCTTATATAGTTATAAAAGGATTTCCATTTGTTAACAGCTCTGCCTATGAAATATGCAATGGCATTTTCCTACTGTGCTATTTTCATGCCTCCTGAGATGCCAGGTTATAATGCAAAACATCTGAATCATTAAATTTATACAGTTATTTAACAACCCATGTAAAATATATGGCAATGTTGCTTCTTTTCAAACATATGCACTTCATAAGAAAACAATTTCCTGCACTACATGGTGTAGTCAAATTTCACTAGTTTCTGTTGGGCAGAAAGGGTTCAAACTTCCATCCTCCATGCATTCAGGTGCCCTGACAGCAGATACCACCAAGCTACTGCAGACAGACTCTTGAAGAGAAAATAATCTCCCTTTAGTGATGATCTTCTCTAAACAGAATACATGCTATATATAGAGTTATATACACAAAATAATAATAGCTAGCAATGGTGCAAAGGTGAAACATATGCCTCATCTAGCAAATCATCAAACATATTCTTCACCTGAAATGTGGGTTTGTTTTTTTGTTTTGGTTTTTTTTGTTTTGTTGTTTTATTAGCCTTAGTAGCACAAGATGTTCTCATGAACTTCCTAAGGCTTGCTCACAGTATAAAACAGAACTTAGTTTGCTGAGAATTGGCTAAAATTCTTATTGTTTTCATTAGGTACTTCATAACTCCTGCACTTGGAGACAGACATTCTACATTACAGAATAAATGGGATTTTTAATAGAGTTTTTACAAGACCCTATGATAGACAGCTGCTAATATGGAACAAGATGAAAGAAAAATCTTGCTGGCACAAGCAGAATTCAGCAGAGAGAGGGTAAATTCTGTTTATAGACTTGCTCAAGTTTTTTGGTTGGTTAAAAAGCTGACAGACTGCATTACAGCTAACATTCCCATATTGATTATACCATTTCTAAGCCTGCTCTCACTGTGACAGGAGTGGCATAATTAGCTTTTTCTTGTTAAATATTTGTAAATCATTTGTATTTTTATGGGTTGCATAAAAGCTGCTGCAGTGTGATGTAGTTTCTGCTTTCCTGTGAGGGTGAGCCAGCAGAACAGAGAAACTTCTCCAGGGTCCAGTAGGACCATCATCGTTGCAGCTATGTGCAGCAAGGGTTTGGTGGTAGATGTGCTCCAGGAGGGACAAGAACATGCCTCCTATGGCTTGATTGCCCCTTCAGGCCTGTGCCAGCATCAGAAGGTGAGAGTAACAAAGTTTGTAAGAAGTACTGCTGCTGTACTTCTTACTGTGATAAGCCTTATAACTGCTCCAGAGCAGTGGAGATGTATTTATGATGCAAATCAGTGCCCTAATTCAGCAGGCACTTAAGCACATGTTTGAGTCTCATTGACTTTGGTGGAATCAAGTGAGCATTTAAATAATTTCCTGAGGCCTGGTAACTGTTTAGGAGAATAAAGACAGAAGGAGGAAGAAAAGATAACAGGATAATATAATGACATTATAGTTTTTAGAGTAGAATGGTGGAATTAGCATTAGAGTCTTTATAGTAAAAATAAATGCAGGGTGGTTAAATGCACAAAATTAGAATTTCAACAACACAACTTTAGAGACTATGTTATATTAAAGTGTTGTTCCAGAAATCTTTCAATTTCTTTGGTTTAGTAAACAAACTGAAATAGTGCGGAAGTGAAAATAGAAGAATTACACCTGGTATTTCCTTGGATTTTAAGAATTCCTTATCCCCTTGCATCTTATAGACACGACGGTAAGACGTTAGGTTCTTACATTCACTATTATTAGCATTAATCAGATTTAAAGGATGATGAAAGTTGAATGAACTGGAAACATGATTTTTTTTAATTTCAGATAACCTTTCAGGAGGGTGGTCTTCATGATTTTCTTATTCTGTCAGGATTAGAAATACCCTACTACTTAATTATACTTCTCCCCTATCTAAACTAGAATATAATAACTTCCAAACCGCAAAAAGCATGTGTTTAGCAGAGGTTTTGCTACTGGACAATTTCTCTACATCAAACACAGTTGCCTCTCCCAAGAATTACAGAACATCTTTGATTAGAACAAACCTTCAGGATCATCTAGTCCCCAGGAAGCAGAGCAAAATCTCACACCCTATTCTCAAAGCTTCAGAACAACAGAATAAATAAAATAGACCAGACTGCTGCTGAACATTTTGGTGACAGAAATCTGGATCTGGATTTTAAATTTGTGAAGTTGCAGTGCTATGTATGAATCATAGAATTTTTAAAGAATACAACGCCAAATGTGGGTTTTGTCTCATTTGCAGACAGGTAGTCTAATTATCTTGAAGGTATTCATTTGCATATGTCTTGTAACTTGGAAAGAATATGCTCATTTTATTGTCTATAAGAACAATTTTTTACAACGATCACTAGAATGGCCTTCTTCACACATGATGGTATTTAGATATTTTTTTTATCTGCAAACAAAGGATATATACATAGCTTTCACAATTAGAAAGATAATCACATTGCCAATGATATAGATTTGTGCACAGTGTTCCTCTGATACAGCATACATATTGACATGGTGTTCAATGCAGGAAGTGATTGATACAGTTTGGAAGAAGCAAAATAATTTTTTCTTGTTTCTATCGTTTATTCTATATGTGATATTGGGACCTGCTCAGTAAGTGTAATAAGCATAAACTGTATCACTTACAATACTAGTCACTAGATTAATATAGGGTAATTGGGTTTTTTAATGCCACTTAGAAATAAATAGCTGGATATATTTCAAACTCAATGTATTTAGACTGAATCAGTCCATACATTGAAATCAAATTCAGAGACAAAACTCACTATCCTCCTGTTAATTTTGTGTGCATACATCCCCTTAAGAAAGCCCTTTACAAGAACGTAAAGCTGTATCATTGGGATGTCCCATCCCTTCTTGAAGGGATTTACTTTTTCTTTCTCTCTTCTTTTTCAAGCCATTTCTTCATACTTCTGTAACAGACAATTCTCTCAGCCAGTGTTTTTCAGTTTTGCTCTCTGTAGATGATTTGACATCTGTACTGTTTGGTACTGACTAATTTCTAAGTCCTGAGGGACTATTTCTTAGCAGTTGCAATTCATCAAATCTCTAATGAACTCTGATGGAATTATTGGGGACTGGTTTTCTGTCCTTTCTGTGGAGGAACTCCACAACACACAATTTGCATTTAAACCATATTAAGAGATTAAACATATTTTATCCATTTTATTCAAAAGAAATGTGCAGAGCCATATCTTAAGCACCAAAGGGACTATCCTCAATGCTGACGCCAAAGCAATGATACTACAAGCGCAGCTGGGGCAGACTGACTACACGTGACAAGAGATAACCAGGAAGGGTGGAAAGCTGAGTGTGCACCAGGAGTCAGGGAAATGTCTAAGGAAATGACGATCTACAAAAGTGGATGGGCTCATATTGAGGAATAAGATATAAGGAATTGAAGGATTGAAGCCTTTTTTTAAGGCTTCAGGAAAAATGTTGGCTCAGGTACATTGTTATATTTCAAACAAATTGTATATCTTTAGAAATTTGGAAGCAGACTGGGGAAAAAAACCAAACAAAACAGACATTATACCAGCTTCTTCTTGGTTCAAAAAACAAAGTTCAGGTTTTATTTAGATTCTGAACCTTAGGTGGCTCTTAGGGGAGTTGCTTCGGGAACATGATTCCCATGATTTGGGAAAACTTATTGGGGAAAGAGGAATCAAAAGGTAGTTCATAGAAGTTAGTCAAGAGGCCAAGAATCTGGCAAATACCCCTGTACCTCATTTCTTCTAAAATCCAGAATATATCTGAATATCTCTGATGTTTGAAAAGAAGTCTGGCTATTTGTACCCACAGCTTGTTTTCTTTATGCTTGCTTTTGCACAGGGACTTACGGGAAGCAGACTAGTGCCAAAGTAACACAAGGAAGCAAGCTGTACTGATAATCTCAGAATGGCCTCCTTTTCTCATGAGATATCCAGCCCAACTTCATATGCACAAGCAGTCCAGGGGGTAAGACTCACTGGTGTACTCTGGCTATTCTGGCAACATAAGGCAGCCATAACTCTACCTAAATGGCCAGCACAACCAAACTGAAGTTGTTTTGTATCACCAGAGTGAAGAACAGCTGCCAGAGCGTACCAATGAAGCTGGATCTAGTAGTTTATATGAACATTGGTTTGTGAACTTAACAGCATTTTTCCAAATCACACCTCCAAACCTTTTGAGATTCACTTATCACTGTAAAACTGCATGTCTATGGAAGGGGTTTGTCATAGGACACAGGACAATATCCATCTTCAGAAGCCACAGGAATTTTGATCTCCTGGTAATTTCACTATACTAAAGCATCTAGACTTAAAAAAATATTATTATTCAAGGTGCTGATGTATTTTGGACTATGTAAGTGTGACAAACATAAGCAGTAACTACTAATACTTAATAGACAGATTTTTCTTATGTCTGAGAGGACTAACAAAATTCAGGGCATTTCACTACCAGTGAATCTCTAATGAGCAGGTAGCAAAAATGCCTGCCTTACTGACTGTCAGTGGATATCAAATTTGCTCGCTTCTGACTCAGTAATTACCCACCAAAAATGTAGATCAAATGGTCATCACCCAAATTAGTACCTGCCAAAGACTACTTTTGGAAAGGCTGTCAACTAAGAAACAGGAAATGAGTTGCAAAATATTATTAAAACTTGAAAATAACAGCTTTAAGGTAGGAACCACCATTCAAACACACAATGGAGTGAGGGTAGGAAACAGAGCCTGTGAGAGGAACTGAGCACAGAGAGGGGTTGATGGCTGGGGACTTGCAAACAACAGGGGAGCGATGCAAGCTGTCATGTCCCTGCCCCATTCCACTTCCTCCCGTTGCACCCGGCACATTAATCTTCTCTGAAGCCCTGCTGTATTCCTGCTGAACTTCACTTGCATGGCATTCAGATAAAGAGCCATGTCACACAGCTCAGCCTGGGAGGCGGACACAAGAGAAGGTCCTCCCTTGGCAAAAAAGCTACAGCCCGCTAAAGTTACAGTAAGTAGTGTATATTGACAAAACTGAAGCCAGGCCATTAAAACCATGTGAAATGAACAAAGCAGGGTTGACCATTGTTTTCCACATTCCAGCAACATTCTAATATGAAACAGAGGTGATGATAATAACAATAATAATGTCATGATGTGCATTTCAGTGCAAAATGCTTTGCAATTAACTGCAGGCAATACCATGGGTATGTCAACTGTCTGTTGTGAAAGGTGGTGACCAACTGGCTGGAAACAAACTCAAATAACAGTTCCGGAAGTAGAATCACTTTTTTAGCTCCTGGAACCTCAGTGCAAGCCATCAGTCATACTGCAAGGGGTCTCAAGTTATAAATTCACTTACCCTTGCTGGGCAGCAGTTTTGTTTATAAATCCATGTCTTACTTTTCTTTTTTTTCTTTATTTTTTTTTTCCAAACAAAAAGAAAAAAAACCACCACCACCACCAAAAAAGTCTTCTTTTACCAACCTAGATACATCAGCCTCACTCCTCTTTTTGTTGTTGTTGTGGTGTTTGTGTTTTTTTTCCCTGTTGTTTGGTTGTTTTTTTGGTGTGATTGGTTGGTTAGTTGTTTTTTTTTTCCCCAAGGGATATTGATAAGATTGAATCAAATCTGCCACTACTGTCATCTCTATTTCCAGGGACTAATCAAGTGTTTTTCTCTGCACCATTGCTGCCCTGTTTGTAGCCTTGACAGACCTGTGAATACTGTATTAGAACATCAATGTTGGATATCACTGGCCATCTGAGGTCAGAGTTACGCATTTGTTCCTGCACCCTGCGGGAGGGCTCTCAGCAGAACACTTGGCTTTGAAAATAAATCTGTATGTTAAACAAAGACAGCTAGAGACAGAAACAAAAGAGTAGAAATAAATTTTTGATTGCTAGCTAGCTAAAAGGCTCACCATGAAGTGCTTCAGCTGTCAGTATTAAGACTGGTGTTGTTTAATATATTCATTAGTGGTCTAGGAAAGAGAGTGGAAAGTGACAAAATTTGCACAGGGCACAAAAATATTTAGGTTACTTATGATTACAAAAGATTAGAAAAACTAGACAGATGCACAGCATGAAGACAGATGAAATTCACTGTTCATAAATGCAAGGTAGTGCATATTTGAATAAATAATTTTAAAACCCATGCACAAGGCTAGGTTGTAAATTAAGTAACCACTCAGGAAAAGGAGAGGGAGGAGAAAACATGCCACTTTGGACAACTCAGTGAAAAAGCAGAAGAATTGGAAGCAGCAGTCAAAAAAAGGTAACTGTGTATAGAATCGAATGGAAATTAATACTAGGTTGCTGAATAACTGGATGACGTATCCTATCTGATATGCTGTACCAAGCAAGCAACATTCAACTCATCTGAAAAAAAACATAAAGCTGAAACAGAAAGAGGCAACAAAAATGATTAGAGACAAGAAAAGACTGTGAAGATTAGAACTGCTTAGTTTATTGAAGAGAAATATATAGGTGACATGAGAGAGTTAATGAAAGTTAGAGAGAAGATCAATTGCCTGTTCCTAGTTTCCTCTTCTCCTAATGCAATAACACTGAAAACCAACATATTTAAAAGGCAATAAGGAAAATATTATTTTACACAGTTCATAATTAACCTATGGAACTGATTGCCACAAGATATCCTTCCGGCTAAGGACTTAATTTGATATAAAATAGCTTAATTTAGACTCTTATGTGAATAATGAGCACATCCTAGCTAGGATTAAGATAAATATCTTAGAAAGGCTGAAAACCCTAATACTTTGTGACAGAAATGAACCATAGGCTCACAGAGGTTGAAGAGAAATCCTCTTTGGGCAGTAAAGAATGTCTTTGTCTTCCCATGAGCAATTTGGTACTAAGTATTCCCAAAAGCTGGATTTGGGGCTGGATAGGCTGACAGTCCAGACTTACTAGGGACTTCTATAGCAAAATCCCTTTTCACTGACCTAAAGTTGGCCTCTCAACTGCCGTCACTTTGGCCAGAATTCCAGACTGATAATGGGAGCAGTGCTCTTTACTGTGGTGGCAAGGGGAGAAGAATCTGGGGTATGAGACTGAGAACTCAGAGCAAGTTAATACCAACTGTTGGGTATACTTCAGAGTAGGGAAAGCAGTATTTTCTATTTTATGCCATCAAACCTGTCAAAGTTTTCTCATTTGCTTACTGTGCTTATTTTGGTCAGCAGATGATAATACTGCATTAACACAAAAGCACAAATAAAGCTTTAGAATCAGTTAAGTTGCCAGAATCCTGACAGTTTTCAAAGCATCTATCCCAATCTTTGTGAGCAAAATAGGGGAACAAAATTTCATAATGATAAAAGAGAAAAGCTGTTGCTGCCTAAATCCTTCTGAATGGGAACTGGATCTCTATGGTACACTTGCTAAACCTGCTCTGGAGTTTCATACAAACTCTCTGATAAAATCACTTTGTTTAAAATATGGCCCACCCAAGTACAAACAGATTTTTCCCCTTTACAGCTACTAGTTAAGGAAATGTCTGTGGTACAGAACTAAATCTGATTCAGTGATTAATATGTAAACAGAATTTGACTGGCTCTTCTTTTGTGCTTATCGCCAAGATACAATCTGGCATAGCAGTTTTGTTTGATAGACAGCCCTGGCCTATGCTTGTCAAGTAGCCAATATAAAATAACATTCTTACTGTATAATCTCGAATTAGGCTGTAAAATATTTCAATTGTGTGACACACATGATGAGAAGATTTTAGAGTTCTCACATGTTTACATAATTATCACTGCATATTTGTAAAATTAAGGTATCGCTATCACCTTTATTACCATATCTCTTCTCCTCCACAGCAGTGTCTGTTTCCTGTGTAGCCTCACATGTGTTAACTTTTCAAAGGCATCACAGAAAAAGGAGCCTGCGTCTCTGTGAGGATTCTCCTACTTCTGTGCAATTCTAATAAAAGGTATCAGAATACCCACCTTTTCTCACACTCCTTCAAAAAAATAGCTGCTGAGGTGTAACTCAAGTAAGGAAAAGAAAGCACAAGAGGGAAATGGCCTCAAAGACCTGACTTCAGGTGTATTTAATCCTTCCACTACTGGTTTAAAAGTATTAAGTAGCCATAGGCTATCCCTAGGTAGAAAGACAGTTCAGTGACATCTCTTTTGTAAATATGTAGCTGCTCAGCCTCCTCCTAAACTCCACATTGAAGTCTGCTGCTTTTTCAGATTAATTCAGTTTGAATACTGCTGACTGTCTGTCACTACAGTCATATGTCACTGGTAGCAGCTCAGAAAGCCTAACCCCTTCTCTAATGTCATTGAACACAATTCATTTTTAAACGCAGTGCAATAGTTTAGGAATACCAGTAAAACAGTGGGGGGAAAGGCATTTTCAATTTAAAGGGTGTAACACAGTTTATAACACTATTAGATAAGCCAAGCATGTTACCTCAGGAGGGGCACATATGGTACAGGTGAGACTTGAAAAAACACAGTTGTAATAATTTCCAAGAGTATGGAAGTTTTAAACTGACATATTATTACCAATAGTGCTATTTTATTTGGTGTTTTTTAAATTTTTTTTTTAAAGCTAGGTATTGTCCAGAATAATCATGGCCACAAAACCAGTCTGTAGTGCCACTGGATTGTGTTCTCCCTGAAGGACTACATCAGAGGTTCAGCTCAGTGCATGAAGACACTGGCTGCAAACCAGAATAGCTGTGGAGAAGGTCACAAAAGTTTCACTGCAGGGCTCTAACTGGAACCTGTTTCTACAAAGACACACTCAGCTCCATATTTACACTTTCAAAATATTTAAGATTTGTTTTCATAAAATTAAATCTGGACATTTTATGACATTGGCTGTGCTCACCTACAGCTATAGCTTTCTCTTGCAGCTTCCTTCATGTCAAGGGGGTGGCAAAATAAATGGTAGAATTAGATCTTGCAAGATAGACACACTAACCTCACAAAAAAGTCTGATCCATTTCAAAGCATGGAGCACTAGCAGTAACCTGATCCAAAGAACTTTTAAAATTTGCACTAATCTTTCCCAAAAATTTGGCTTTCTTATTTAATTCCAAGGGCAATAATAAACACACCCCTCTGTTTACAGCTCCATAAATAGTGCCTTGTGTTTTCTGAAACAATGCAGCTCTGGGCTGTCTCTGTGATCGTTTATTTTATATCATCCTTAAGTCACCATTTATTTACATTTCTGGAAAGAGCTACCCCATGAAACAAATGGCCTGTTTTGTTAAGTCATGGTCAAGGATGTTTCCTTCTACTTATCACATCTAGAAATGCCATAGACAGAAATGCTTTCAGGCTATTTGCTAAGAAAACTAACATAAGCTCCTTATCAGAAAATATTACATTTCCCTGAAAGGTGAACTGTTCTGTCAGTTTTTCAGGCCATGTGAAATTCCTTCTTTGCTATGACAGGTCACTGAACACAAGTTGATGGCACACAGTAGTTGCCCAGAATGTAAGTCAAAGCCTTCAGCTACATATGACTGCAGGTAGTAGCACAGATGCAGAAAGAATTTTTCCTCTCAGACGTCTGACCCAGAGGTTATATTCCAGGTTGAGGGCTTTTGCTATTTGCTGGGGGTTGGTTTAGGTCTTTCCCCTTCCTTTCCATGTTTCTTCCTAGAATACATCCACAAGCAGTGGAGAAGTAGTGCTGAGCTGTGAGCATCAGCCTCTTTGTTTCATGTTCCAGAAGTCGCAGACAGGGGAACTGGCCCCTTCTAGATCTCGTATGCCCTTATCTATCCAAATCAACTGTAAGAAAGTCAGAAGAGGAGCTATATTTCTTCTAATTTTTACCACTTTCTGTTTAGTCATGCTACTAAACCTAAAATAATAGCAACTACAGACTGTGAATTAGAAGTTCAACAGAAGACACCAGCATTCAGATGGTGTAGCACTAACTTCCATGTGTAGTTTCATGAGTTACTAAGGTTGGTGACGTTAATAAGACCTGAGCAGCAGCATGCACACACACAGACGATAACCACTGTACAGGCTTTGTTATGCACATCCACATTAAGCTCTCTATATTGAAGGAGAAATCAAATTTGTCAAAAATACTCTAATTTTGTGGTGGTTTAAAAATGGTAGCAGGGGAAGCTACTCTGCACTGGTACCCACAACCATAGAATGCACAGGCCAATTTGATTTAAGCAAATTTCGTTTGTGTATCTATAGAGAACTGCTAGATGCCAAGTTTAAGATACAGACAGATTGTGACATGAATAGACAAGGAGAGATCCAAATGAACCCCACTGATGAACCCCAATTTTTTTTTTCCTGTTTGTTTGTTTTGAGAGAAACTACTGGGTTTAATATTTCCTCTATCTCCTTCTTTCTCTCTCTCTTTCTCTTTCTTTCTTTCCAAGTTCAAAATTCATTTCTACCATTTCCAGGACAGTGTTTTCACTGTGTGCTGATGAGGGGAAGCAATAGATAAAGTTTGAAATAAAACTTTTACTAGCTGCCATCCTTCAGTTCATTTCTGACTTTTGCTGCCTTGCCCTTTCTGCCAGTCATTCCCTGCATAGTGTTTGGGATTTACTGTTGCAGGGAACCAGACCAACTAGCCATCTCTAGATTTCAATCACTCTGCAATATCACCAGCGGATCCTATGTATTTGTTATAATTTATAAAGACATAAATGGCCTTATGTTCTGGCCTCACCCCAGAAGGAGTGCCCATGAAAACACCCCTCATTTGGCCTCTGCAGCAGCAGACTAAGAAAAGGCAGCCTTGTGACAGGAACCAGTCATGGCTTTGCTAGAGGACACCAAGCTGACAAGTTCCAAAAATCACAAATAAATCATGTTTAAATAGGACCCTAATTTCCATTGCTGGGGCTCAAGAGTGTCAGTGGGATCTTGGCTAGGTCACAGACAATAGGAGAGGGGGAATTTTGCATTCTGTTAAAACTTTTTCTTTTTTAATCACTCATTCCAACTTCAGGAGAACAACAAACTGCCTGTTACCAGTATAAATGTCCACTGCAAGACAGGAATTAAAGAGGCTAGTGTTTATAGTAGCATTGCTATTTGATGCCAAAAATAAATCTGATGTTTCTATTCAGGAATAGGAAATAACACTCTGAACAAGCAAGTCACTTCCCAATGAACTTTCTTTGAATTTTCTCCAAAGACTATTTCCTTTTCCTAAATGTGGGAAATACTTCCTGTCTGTGAATAAGCACAGCCCTTATGCTGAGAAGAAAATTAATAAGACAAACAAAAAGAAAACAAAAAAAGGACCTTTGTTCTGGAAAAAAATGGTACCACCTCTGCTCGGGAAGCATACAGAAAAGCAACTGATGAGAAAACAGAAAAATCCTAAATAAATTTCGTGTAAGATGATTAAAAATGCTTCCTTTGCTATATATTTGGCAACACAAGAAATCATGAGTCAAAAATATAACCCTTTCATTCCAGTACTGTTGTTCATAGTTCACAAATAAGTAAATGATTAGGAACATTTCAGATTTGGCATTATCAAATATATTACCCATCTCCTGTTTCAAACACACCTACAGTTCTGACTAGTGCAGATGTTCTCTATGGTTTCAAGCTTTGCTCAGCTCCACTGAGTAGCAGGAGACATTTCAGAGTGCCACAAGCAACACTGTGCCTTTTCCATATGGATTTATAATCTCTCACCTTTAATTGAGACAATCTTCACTCAATTCCATGATGGATCCATCTGTACTCCCTACTCTAAGTCTTGGTTGTGCTTGTTGTTTGCATGTACAGCACAGCACCATGATCATGATTTCAGAGAGAAATCTATTAAAACTGGAAATTGCCCAAAAAACTCACAAGAGTTACCATATGAAGATATGTACCATGGAGGAAAATACAGCTTTTTACAACGTCTGTAAACAATAAATGCCTGCTTAACCAACACATAAGGAAAATCCATTTGTTCTCTTCTCATTTTCTATCAGTCTCCCAGTTAGGATTTAATAATAATAAAAAAAAATGTTTAGATGCCAAAAGTAACCACTGGTAGGAAAAGCAGAAATGCCTGGCAGTACTGCTGGCACAGGGAACATGGCCAAATTTCTACACTGAAATCTGAGCAGAGTTTCACCCAAAACTCTTCAAAATATACTATGAAATATATGATATGATAAAGAAACTGCCTGCAAAATGCGTGGAGAACAGTGAAACAGGAGCTCTGAATAACCATTATTACAATATGCACACTGAAAGGGAGGGCAAAAGCGGCAGACAGAGACAAGAAAAAAAGCTTTCAAGACAGTTAAATTCATGAGAGCTAGAGAGTCTCAAATTGAAATTATCTCACTCTGCACTGATAAATAAAGTAGCTCTGGTACCTAAATCATGACACTAACTATACGTTTCGATTTTTTAAAGTAGTGATTAGGTGGATACTCAGGGGAACCTACTAGCCTTTACAGAGATAACAGACTCAACTTAATATCAACTTAAAAAGAGACTTGAATTCTAACCAATCTCATGTAATGAATTGAAATTCTATAGCTTTCAGGGAGGTGGGGGGGAGTGGGGGTGGAAAAAGATAAAAAAGCGATGTGGCTCCATTCTCTAACTTGCTGTCAGGAAATATAATTTGTGCTCTCAGTGATTCACCTAGCTCATATGCAGCATGCAAATTTATTTCCCTAATAATCAGACCTGGAGATTGCCCAAGAGGATTAATAGCATCATTCCTTATGACCGCCAGGATATTATGCACCTCTGACATGGAAAAATTGTGTTAGTTCTACAGAGAAAACGCAAGGATATTTGTCCTGCTAGACAATATAATAGGCTGGTGCATCATCAGATTACAATGTCATTTCAAAAACCTTGAATACAAATAATGTACAGTGGGGGAAATGTTGGTACAACCTCCCTTAATTCAGTAGCCTTGAATTCTCATGTATTTTTTTGCCTGTGGTTTATTGTTTGTTCTGGGTTTGGGTTTTTCCCCCCCCTCTCCCCATTATAGTCTGTAGAGGACTGCAAGAAAAAGGCAAAGGTATTTTATATTAAAACCATATCTTTTTGTTTGTTCTTATATTATTCTTTGAGAATAGCCCATATGGCCACTGCAGGGAAAAATAATATAAAATCCAGGGCTCCCAGTTTTTCAAAGAGCTGAATACATCTGCAGCTATAGTGTACTGTATTCCATATGTGAATACAGAGCAATTTATTTGCACAATTGCTTAATTTTGATTCACAAGTCAAAGCAATGTATTCTGCAGACTCTGGTATTCACATTGGAAGAATTTTAATTTTTTAAATCTTTTAAAATGAGTTGGCCAGGAATTTTCTAAAAAAAGAAATGTTTCCTGCTGTACTACAGACCAAAGAACACTGCCTTAGAGACAAGACAAAATTTCATTATTATGCGCATGGGAGCAATAAGATTAGCTCCTATTGCTGCCCCTAAGGTGGAGCAGCAGGAGGAACCAATGGGACGATGCTAATGTGTATGTTAATAGTATTCTCCTAGAAGAAGTTGGGATAATTAAACATGTACCATCTCTTTAAGACAGAAGTGCACGCATTTTCTTCGGATGGGTGTTTACAAGATTTCCAATTTCAGGTCACAGCCATTTCTGAGATTGTTAAAGAAAGAGATGGGAATAACTTATCTTATTCATGTATTCAAAGAACCTTATAAAATGTGCAAAACGTAACAGTTTTAAGGGGTAAAACATGCATCTCGTCTTGACAGACCTGCTTTATTATGTGTAGTGCTATACACTGACCTAATATATTGAACATTTTTAGCTAATATACCTTGTAGGAACCAGCCTTTAATGTGATGGATTTTATAGTATCTCATTAGAGTGTGTTTATATAACCTGATACTAAACACATTTTCAGATTCATGTTCCTTATTAAAATTGTGAGCCATATTGATTTTTAGTTGAGCAGCAACAGAGTCATTTTAATATTAAGAAAGGCTGCTCTGAAGTTATTTTTACAGATCACAACTACTGTGACACAAACAGCACACATATCTCTCATCTTTCTTTATAGCCTCAATTACAAGAATCAGGATGTGTTACCCCACCTGCTTTTCCATTGGGTGAGCAATTCTTTGCCTCCATTTACAATGCCAAAAAACATTTCTACTCATTGAATAGGGAGGCAATGTTTTAAAATACACATTCATGACATGCCCTCAAACAGTATTTATATTTTGCCTTATAAAGAATCCTGTGTTTTTAAAAACAAAATACCTTAATGCATCTGCTTTTCAAGTTTCCATAACAAACCAGGTAGCTATAGCAATGTTTACTCTAATACAGCAAAAAACAAAAACTTTGCATTCCAAGTAGTGTAAAAAAAAAAAAAGAAAAAGAAAAAAGAAAAAGAAAAAGGACTTTCACATCCTAATGTCTCCATTTTGTAAACCAGTCTTCAAAGGTAAATCTAATGTCAGCAGTAAATAGAGTGGCTCTAATATTTCTCTGAGGAGTCATAGGGAAATAATGATCTTTGAGGAACTGTAAACAGTTTAAATTATTGGAAGGTACTTGTAAGAAATGAAACATGAGAATTTTAAAAAAGATAAACTCAATTTCTTTATTGTGAAGTTAGGGCATTTGGAGGTAGCCCAAATTTTAAATGTAAATATTTATAAGAGAAATTATTGCTTCTGAGACAAGCACATCATACACTGATTCTTGACTCTTATTGATTTAACAAACTGCTTGTTAATGCAATGCCATTAGAGAAACAAAAAACAGACACAGAAGAATAGGTGTTCATTACATTCATGCATTTTTACAATCAACCTTGAAGTCTTCAGCAGGATGAAGGTTTGAAATTAAATTGCACATATAGAATTGACTGGATTTAATACAGCCACTTGTGTGCTTCCAATTTAGCTACACCTGTTACTTATGCTACAATACCACAGCAGTAGTTCAGGAGCCTCAAGTAATTGCTATATTTGGCCTAAGAAATTTTAGGTCTGAACTGGTTCTCTGAAAGTAGATTTCCCTTCATTTTGCCCTTGGCATGCTATTCATTATTAAACATAAAAGTTGTGTCAATTACTTACTTCCATAGTTGATTATTATCCTGGCTATTCTACCAGCTAATCAACTCTTTTCTGTAACATGTCTAGCAGTGACTTTGAATTGATGTACGGAATATAATTTGTGCAAATTCCTTTTGTTTCTTGTTAACCACAGAAATTGGCTAATTACTTCAATCCCTGCAACCTCTCAAAAAGAAAGCATCTTGATTTACCAATTTATTTTTAATCAATATTAGGCTGAGCTTTGAAAGTTGAGAAGCCAATGTAAGACACTGCACTAAGAGAAAAAAAAAAAAAGGGCCTTTAAAGCAGGCTGAAAACACCTTCATCCAAAAGACTCTGTTAGCTTTATCAGATCCAAGGCTCTTCTGTTTGAGGTGTAATTATTTTACCATTATTACATGCAAGGCTTTTAACAGAACAGTCATTCCCTCTGTTTAAGTAGTATGTTTTATAATTTATTACATCTCTTTGGTCATCAACTCACTATACAAACAGTTGGTCACCAGTGACCAATTACATTAAAGTTAAGCAACATAACTTTAAATTAGAAATAAGCTAATGTATCTTCATCAAGGGTCTGCTGTGTTTTCAGTGCTGTTTATGAGATGATACTAAATGTGGATATGGAGCACGCTCACTGGGACCAATTCCTATCAGCCTGAGAATGGGAAAGTCTTGAGCCTGCTCAGGTCCAGAGCTAATTAATGGGATAACATCTGCTTTACACATTCTGCTGTAGTGATTTCTATCAAATTCACTATGAAGATGCATGGGAAACTATCAGAGAAATAAGTACCTATTCTGAACTATATTAATCTGTTGTGAGTCTGAAAACGTGAATTTCAATTTTCCTATTATCCTAGGGATGGGCTGAGGTACGGACTGGGTGGGGAAGTAAGTGGGTGCAGGGCTTGCTTCCCAGATTAAACTATTTCTGTGTTTGTAGCACAAGATATACATTTAGTTCTGTTTGCATGCACATGCCTGCACATACACATGCTCTTAACTGGATATGTACTTGCTTTGTGTGTACACTGTTGGGAGTTTTTAAGAAGGAATGCAGCAGCAGAGGAAGGTGAGCATGCTCCTCATGCAGCAATCCATTTTATACAGGAAGATAGCGAAGTGGTTTTATTACATCACTTAAAACCACAGCATGAATTGCTAAAGAAAAATGCAGTACTGTAAAACAGGCTTCAAAAGTGCTAAGCACACTTACTCCATTTTATCATGTGTTCTGATTTGAGATTCCCATTAGCACAACATGAAGGAACACCGATCAATCTCTGCCATTAAAAAAAAAGGCAAAACCCCCACAGTCTTCCAAATCCAGGCACTTCCTCCATTGAATTTTATCACTTTTTCAGAAAATTACTGACCAATTCTAATTACAGTAAGATGCTTAAAGCTACATCTTGCGTTTTACCTGATGAAGTCCTGAACAGCATAGTATCAGACAGCTGAGGGGAGACAATCCATTTTTATACATTTATACTTTTGTCTCTGTGCCTACACATACACAAGAAGTGCAAGGTCCTGCATCTGGGTAGAGGCAATCCCAAACACAAATACAAGTTGGGCAGGAACTTCTGGAGAGCAGCCGTGAGGAGAAGGACTTGGGGGTGCTGGTGGACAAGAAGCTCAATATGAGCCAGCAGTGTGCACTTAGAGCCCAGAAAGTCAACCAGATCCTGGGCTGCATCAGAAGTGCCACCAGCAGGTCGAGGGAGGTGATTCTCCCCTTCTACTCTGCTCTGGTGAGCACCTGGAATGTTGCATCCAGTTTTGGAGCCCCTATTACAAGAGGGATGTGGACATGCTGGAGCGTGTCCAGAGAAGGGCCACGAGGATGATCAGAGGGCTGGAGCACCTCTGCTATGAGGACAGACTGAAAGAGTTGGGGCTGTTCAGTCTGGAGAGGAGAAGGCTCCCAGGTGACCTTATTGTGGCCTTCCAGTATCTGAAGGGGGCCTACAGAAAAGCTGGGGAGGCTATCAGGTAGTGACTGGACTAGGGAGAATGGAGCAGAGCTGGAGGTGGGGAGATCAGATTGGATGTGAGGAGGAAGTTCTTCACCATGAGAGTGGTGAGAGCCTGGAATGGGTTGCCCAGAAAGGTGGTTGAGGCCACATCCCTGGCAGTGTTTAAGGCCAGGCTGGATGAGTCTGTGGGCAGCCTGATCTAGGGTAGGGTGTCCCTGGGCATGGCAGGGGGATTGGAACTAGACGATCCTTGTGGTCCCTTCCAACCCTGACTGATTCTATGATTCTATGAAATAAGTGCACTTTAAAGAAAAAAGTATGTGTTGTAAACTTATATATGTATAGGTTCATGTAAAATATATATGTACCTGAAGACATGTACAAATATGTACATCCCTGTGTGTGTGCATAGAGAGAGAAAGAGAGTGACAAAAAGGCTAAACCAGAAACAGATACGTACCAGTAAATGTTGAAGCCTGCAGTGGCAAAACCAGGACAAATCAGACAGTTTTCTTTATATTATTGCCTAAGCTATGATTTACAGGTTGAATTATTTCAAGCTAATGCATACAAATGAATTGCATATGAAGAAAAAAAAAAGAGCTAAACAAACAAAAAGGAGGGAGGTCGTTATAATAATAAGACTACATTAACAGTCATTCACCTTTACCTAAGAGGTTAAGAGTTCATATGTCAACTCCATGCAATATTTCCCCTAATTTGTATGCCATTGTGTAAATGATATTTATTTGTTTGCTACAAGGTATTGAAATATTCAGGCTATTGGGAATTAAATGCTTATTTGACTAACAATGCTTATCTGTAAATTAATGGTATAAACCATGGAGCTTTCTAAAAATCTGTCACTCAGTTGTATTTATGGAGATGTTACTGAGGCAAGATTCAAGGTCATTCAAAGAATTTTAACATTTAAGGCTTAGAGGAGGAAAAATATTATTTAGATTTTTTTCGGTATTCTAAAATTACTGAGATTAAACTGTGCTAGCTTTTGTAACATGCAAGTTGCACAATGAACCAGGAAGTTGTGTTACACATGCAGAGTGAAATTTGCTTTGGCTTGAACTTTTGTGTGTGTCTGTGTCCAGAAGGGAGGGAGTTTGGAGAGTAAAGCAATAGGATTTAAATACATGCATTATGCAAAATTCTTATATGGCCCATTACATTTGAAACCAGAAAACATATTTGATTTTTAATTTGCTTAAGCATACAAGATGGTCAACCTCACCAGTGTTGCAATATTCTGATTTGGAAGTAGGATTAATGGAAAGCACACAGCTTCTGTTCTTTTATACTGAAAATACACCATGAAGCAGCACAGTTGTAACAAAGGTGAAACCTAAATTCTGTTAGTCTGCCCACCTCTTCTGTGTTATTTGAACCCTTATTTTCCTTAAGGGGTACATTCAGCTATCTTAATATGTACACAATAATAATATAGTCATATGCATAATTAAAAAGAGCTTCAAAATTATGATGATCCAATTATATAACTGGTTGCTTCTTAAAATTCAGGGATATGAGACTGATATATAGTGTGCTGTAAAGTGTAAAAGAACTGGACAGGAAATAAGGTGGGTTGAATTTTTTTAGTGCCTTTGATCAAATTAGAACCTGGTTGATGAAAGGAAATGTCTTGGGTTCTCTGCTTGAAGTTTTGTGTTATACAAAAGCCTCTTAAAATTATCAGTTTTGCACGTCACTCAGTAAGTGTACAACAAACTCTGTGCTGAGGAGACTCTCTGCAAGGGATCACTTATGATGTCACTCCATGCTGGACACAAAATTTGGCAGATTCTCAGAAATGAAAGTGATCAGCAGGAACAATCACAAATCACAGGAAATACCCAAATTTGCAAGTTTGTTTTTCAGGTTTTTGTATGGCACTTACTTTGACTCAAGAAACACAGCTCAGGAAAGACAGAAAAGTGTTGTCTGGTGAATCTTCTAGAAATAAATGCAGGATTATCTTTGCTGCTGTTCTTTTAAGCATTTATTTAGCTAACTCACTAAGTAGCTTTCATCCACTGTAACCCTCTGCCTGTCCTCTGCTTTTAAAACAGCTACTATTATTTATGAAGTGCTGTAGATGTGCAGTGAGAAACGCAGAGACTTTTTGCTCTTATTTTTCCTTGAGGATAACTTAAAAGGAAAGAAAAAAGCGCATATAAAAAGGCACCTTGCAGGAAAGGCTGTGGTTCTTCTGTCACTTGTTCTGTCTCTGAAGAATGACTCCATACTGGTGAGACTATATGAGACACAACCTCTCTGGTACTTTTCCGGTATCAATCTCTCTGTAGTATATGCTACTCAATGTAGGGATCTTAATCCTGCACTTCCAGTCTTAATGCATTAAAATTTTAGCACTCCTCAAATACATCCAGAAAGCCTGTCTCCTCTTAATAATTCTTATCCCCAAACTAGGAATCATGTAAGATTTGAAGTGAGGCACCTAACCAAGTCCTGTATATTTCCATATCTCTACCAAAAATATACTATGGTGGTTTGAGTGGGTAGAGAAACAACAATTCCCAAGCCAGGGTACAATAAAATCTTCGCAACACAGAACAAGAAGGAACTATTGAGAGAGCCACCAACCCTAAAATGTGATGAATTTCTGTTACCCTCAGGATAGTACCTGCATGGAAACTCTTTTGTTTTGGCATAATTCCCTGTACAAGGAATGCCTCCAGAAAACAAGGCTTCCAGAAATAATATCACTGGACAGGGAGCACTAACGAATTTGTGAAGTAACCTTCACCTAGGCTTTCCAATTGAGTTTTGTGTGAATTACATCAAATTGCAGTAGGTATGTGTATTGGATGCAAAGTATTGAATAGCTGCCCATTTCTGCACCAAAGAAGCTCTTTTGAAGCTGGTTGGTGTTCCCCAGTAGCAGAAACACTGCACAGCATTGAAAAAAACAGGACATCAGAGTAATTTCACTAAAAAAGATATATGGGGTGTTACATGAATAATAATTTTCTAAGATCCCAGATTGGAGTTGGAGAAACGTCTTTCAATTTGTATGTGAACTACTCAATTCTAGTGGCAGACATTCACAAGAACACACACTAATAAGGTATAATTTGCAACATGGTAGAGGTCTGTCTTTCTGTTATCTGTGAAAGATACAGCTTCTTGTGCCAACTGGGTTGCACAGCAGTAGCATTTTGCTCAGCAGCCAGAAAACAAGAATCTGGCAACAAGTCTGCATATGAACAAAGCAAAGATCAAAGTATGTGAAGGGAATGACATTGCACTGGGAAGAAGGCATCACCTCCATCATTGCCCACTGGCTGACAGTGTCCACAGTGTCTTTTACCTGCTATTTGGAAACAGACATCAGCGAAAGAGCAAAATAATTCTGGTTTTCAGAGTGGAAAAATAAGTGAAACTCTCCCGGCACAGATGTACAAGTTTGATGGTCCTTCTCCAGGCCCCCACACTGATATGCTACAGCGTAGTCCAACATTCATACTGCCACAGGAACACATGGCTGCAGATAGAGCGCAGCAGTGGCACTTGAGACATACCAAGAAATGGTGCTAACCTGGGTTTTGATTCGCACTGCACTCTCTGAAAACACACTACATCATGACAACTTGTTATTTTATGAAAACATAAGAAACAGGATAACATGAATATACTTTAAATAATAGCTTATTTAAAGTATTTTCCCTAATGTTTTCTTTTCTCTCTCTCTTTTTTNCTTAATATGATTTGACGACATGAGTGTTCTGGATGAAATTGAAAGCTGTATTCTTTTTAATGTGCTACTAACATTCCATTTTTTACAGAGCTGCCAGGGGCTATTCTACGTTCCCACAACTGCTACAAATGTAACATATTGTTTTGCAATAAAAATTAGCTATAAAAGTGTGAAAAATGCCAGAGATCCAAATGTGAGAAACAAGAGAAGGGAGTAAGACTTCCACATGCTTTTAGTGGACATTTTATTTATTTTTCAAATGGAGTAGACATATTTATAGCTACTGTATTTCAATTATCTCTAATTTCACACATTTGATGCATATTCTAGACATTTTAATTGCAAATGAGAAGGGAACTTATTTTTAAAAGTGGAGCAACACAACATTTCAGATCTCAATCTTAATTCTGAATTTATATACATCAGTGTTGAAAACTTTTAAAACCTCATTTTCACTGTGATTTAAAATTAGGTTCATTTTAAAACAAAAACAAAAGTAAGAGACCTCCATACCAATAATTTGTAACACCAAAACCTTTCTCATGTATTCTTCAATCTTTTATTTTTAAATCAAAAATTTTAAGTAGGAAAGTTTAGGAAGTTGAAATGACATTATTAATTGGTGACATGTTATTTCAACAAGATTCAGTAATTCAATAGTATTGTCCATAACTGATGAAAATTAATACATTACCCATCCTATTTTCTCCTTCTGTCTCCATGACTTCAATAACCTAGGGCATGGGTTATTAGCTCAATTCATGCTTAGCTGTCACTGAATAGGAAATTCTTTCAAGGGGACAAACCACAACTCAGCCTTTAGCTGGATAAAAATTCCCACTATATGTTAAATGCATTAGTGACAAATGTGTTTTTCCAAGTAGTTTTAAGAAGGGACAATTTTCTAATGGGCTCTAAATCAAACTAAAGGTCTGGGAATATAATCCATGATGCTAGGCCTGAGCTGACCCCATATGCTTCATATGAGACTTGGTTCTTGTACAGAGTGCTGCACCCTACAGCCTGATTTCTTTGGCCCTTACAAACCAGACCTGGGTTTTAATAAATGCTGCCTTAAATAGTGCCATCCAAAATTCATCATCTACAAATATTATTCCCAAACAATCAAACACAGATTGCTCTGTTTAGGCGTTTAAGCAGAAGTACTGGGTTTGGAGCCATGCTTTGCCCTCAAGCCGTTACTCTCTTCCTATCTTTTGCTACACAAATGATCATCTTGACTTGTATACACTCAGTCACAGGTTTAAAATCACACATGGTGTCTATGGAAGTCTTAAGCTAGGAACCCAGCACTTGACTTCTCACTAGCTAATAAACCAGATCTTTAGATGTTTTAACTATCTACTGAAATGCATTCAATAATTCTATTATAAGCAGAAATGTACTGTGTGAAATGTGCAGAGGTTTTCTCTGCATTCTTTCTGTTTGAAAATTTGTTTAAATGCATTCAAAAAATGAGACTTTTGTTAAGACAGCTGTATTTCAAACTAACATTTTTAGGACAGTGACAGCTCTGTTAATAATCTTTTCATTTGATTAGTGTAACCTGATGCTGTGCTGTCTCAGTCTTTAACCGTTACCTTTTAACCAATCAATATTTTAGGTTTGTAGATTTGGAAGGTAGATGATAATTTTGTTCTCTAGGCACTACTGATATGGTATGGTTGCATATTTAATACCTTTTCAGAAGATTCACAACTCCAGCAATGTAAGAATCTGCCCAGCATTTGAAAAAAAAAAAAATAAATTAAACTTTAGATTTTCAAAGCTGTGTGCAGAGATTTGTCCACCTGTCTCCTATTAATGTCAATGAAAATTTAGAGGTAAGAAGAGCAATGTCTTTTCCCTCAGATCATTTCTTCCTTGAAAGGAGTGAGAGAGCAAGGGGAAGAAATGAAAAGCAACTTGGTACCACAGGCTGAGACCAGCAAGGCATGTTGTTGAGGCAGGAAGTATACAGAAGCAGACAATTTGTTCAGTAAATGAATGAGCATCTCCAAGCATATCAAAATAGCTAGGTGCAACAAGTTTAGAAGGAAAAAAAATATATTTTGTGGGCTTAAAATGTCATTAAAATATTGTGGTGAAGGTTCAGGAGTTATCCGCCCCCCAACAATTCTGAAATAACCCAGACTAGACTCAAATGGCTGGAAGTTAATGAATAAAGCTTTATTCACCCCTTCCCCCCACTACCCAATCTTATCCCAGCATCTGTCTTACATAAAAAAGAAAGATTGGCCAGGGGGGTTAAAAGCAGTAATTGGTTAGTTGGGTTATACAGATTCAGGTAGAAGCCAGAGAGAGAGACATCAGCAGCCAGAGTGACCCAAGCAGCTCTGCCTTGTCTATATTTGCGTTCTTACTTTTGTATGTGCCAGCAAACATATGAGTGAAGGAGACATCGCAAATGTTTTCCTTTCTCAGCCTATAATCTAATTTCTCTTATTAAAATATTCCAATTACCTTCAAACCAGCACAAATATATTTCTAAAAATTTTACCAGCTAAAATTATCTTTTGCTTATGATATTAATTTTGCTGCAGATAAAATTACCTGTCAGACCTCTGTTTATGGCCTAATTACCTTTTGTAAAAAAAAAAAAATAAATTAAAAAAAATATATATAAGGGCAGGAAAAATAAAAGGAATAACAATAACATGCAGTTATTTACCTTCCAGGAAAGGGTAGGTCTTAATGATGTGTGGATTTCACTAGTGCTATGCATGTGTTTCACATCTATGAAATAGTTTGGGCTATTTTCCTAACCTGTGCAGTGCTAGACTCTTCCTGCCCTCATTTTCATGCCTGGGGACAGGCAGGATGGGCCAAACCACTCTCTGTAACTTATAGAAAAATGTGAATCTCGAAATTATTCAATATTCTCTCATAATAATGGAGTAACTCAGGAAACTGGAGACAGTGCCTTGGAAAAAATCAACCAACCAAAAAACAAAAGCTCAAAATAAGACTGTGTTTTCTCTGAAATATTGTACATTAGAAACAGTAAATCAGTTTTCTGTTGGTTAGAATTGGGTTCTAGGAAGCAACTGAAAAACTGCAAGACTTGTAAACAAACGGATGGAGCTCAGTTGTTACAGTGCTACAGACATTCAAAAGTAGCACACCTGGGTCTCATTTCAGTCCTCTTCATGCATATTGCCTGAGCAAGAACCACAGACACAGCATATTTCCTTAAAGCTTTTCCTACTAGAGTAATCTGAAAATTTGTACAGTATTCATGATAATCAAGTCGCAGCCATTGCACCATCCAAACAATAGCTCTACCTGGCAGTCTGGAAGCAGCACATGACTGAATCTGGCCTCAGACTGTAGTTGTCCTTTGACGCATTCTGTGCAGCCTTGCCATGAGATCTGCCTAGTTACATTTCAGAATATATTTGACAAACAAAAAATTTATATCTGTGTTCATTTCACAAGATGTAAATGTCTCTTTCGCAGTAGAAAAAATCCTGCTCCCTGAAAGTGATTTTAATCTAATCTGACATGCAGTATTTGTAAACATACTTTAGTGTCCCAACCTATTTACAATGTTTACATAAAACCCCACAAAATCTCCACATTCCTTGAGAAGTTAATCCAGTACAAATATTGACTGGCTGTCAATTGAGCGTTATTGGCTTGCTCCAGGACTATGCTCTTATTGTCTCAATTGATGAAACTTGTTTTCTTTGCTAAAGTTAATTTCTTTTCAGCCCCATTTGGATGAAATACCATTTGTTAAGCTGCACCTCTTTCACTCACTGCTATGGGGCTGCCTCTTCCAGTTAACTGATCTGGTAGGACAGTAAAAGTACGTTGCTCTGTGCAACAGGAGTTTGAAGGAATCCAAAAACCCAGACTGTATTTTACAAAATGGACCTGGGTCAGCACTAGCCCTATCTCCTGTAAGCGTTTGGTCTATACCAGCTATAACTTCACTAGGAAATTACTTTTTTAAAATGAAATTCTGAAATTCTGAAAACCAAAAACCTTTTATAAGGAACAGTACAAGTCAGGTTCTGTGTTTTGTGGACAATACTTCGTGAAACACATGCACACTCATCCTATTCTAAACACCCAAGAAAACATAATTTATCATTTTTTGAAATCTATTTTTTCTAGATACAACAAAACAGAAATCAGAAGTACCAACTTTCACAACACACTAATTCTGCAACAAATTCCATCAAACATTTAAAACAAATTTTAGGAAGGACTCAATATCATTGAGTTGCAAACCCCTGAATCTACTATCAATTATTTATCATAAGTTATAAAAAAATAACCCTAAATGCTTCAGTCAGTGCAAAGAAGGTGGACTGGCAGACAGGGAAGGAAGTGTCGATCTTGCAAGGATATAGCAAGTCATAAAGAAGCTACTCCTCTCTGGTACCATGACAGAATTTAGGGAAGTATTTTCTGCAAATTTCAGCTAATAAATGCATAGGGGATTTACCTGGTTCTTATAGCGGTTTCTTTGTAAAGTAATGCAGCAGAACAAATACTTACACTTTACAGAAGCACTCACTGCTTCTCTACATGGGGATGTTTTTTGCACCACGTACAAGTCAGGGCAGTATTTGGTGTCAAGAGAGGATGGTGCCACCATCCATTCTTTCTGTCCACATCAAAAGTCTGGGAAGAGAGGGGCAAAGAGAGGAAAAAAAATTGGACACATTATATTGCCACATCTTCATTTAATACTCTTTATAATTTTTTATGTCTAGCTCAGGAGATGAGATAGCCCAATTGTTTTAATCAAACATGCTCAGATTACCCTTTTGAAAACTGAACAAAGCCACGGCAGGTTTTCTTTCAGACTGTGAACCAGACAGCAAAGCTATTCTTGTCCAATGTATATTTTTAATTTTAGCCTTTACAAGTCACTTTTTTTCTACAACATGTACTTTCCTTTGCAATGAAAGGCATTTTCTAAACATTTGACAAATGGAATGTTTGGTCATGCTTCTTGAAAATAGATTACTGAAGACATGAAAAAGGGAGCACTTGTACTCTGAGTCATAGCATCTGCATGCTTGCATGAGTGCAAACAAACTCCATAACCTTCACTGGGGCTGCATGCTACCCTCAAGAAAAAAGCTGCATTCTAGAGGTGTGTGCATGTGTGTGTGTATACATATATGTGTGAGAGAGACAGGCAGGGACAGCATGGGGATTGTGGGCAGGGGCATGCACAGCACAAAAAGCCTGGCTAACACTGGATATTTAAGTGAAACATAGTCATTTAACATAGAGATGGCATATCAGTTGACATCTCACACTGGGAGTTCATGCTTGATTGTACCAGAAAAGGGAGAAACAAATTGTAACAGTCAGAAAGCCACTGAAAAGCAAGGCTACAGCAGACCTCATATGTACTTGAACCAAACACAATCACACCTTCAGCATGAGGTGTAAAAAGTACCAAAACATGATGTGAACACTGATACTTCATGTGTTCAAAAGCCTGGGTTTTGCCAAATCCTTGTAATAAATAATACATTATGAGTTAAGGAGATGAACTGACAAAGTGGTACATTTCTAATCTCTTCTCTGCAACAGCAAGAAGAGCTGAATCACTTGCACGGCATATTTCTTTAAACATGTCCAGGAATTGCTCCTGCATTCCACTTTCAGTAAGAATATCATGTTCTACTAATTTACCAGATTAACTAATATGAATATCAGCAACATAGTCACTTGTACCCTGTAATTTTATCTTGTAAAAATGTAATTCCTAAACATTCTTTTACCAGAATAAAACTGACTATTTCAGGGCAGGTTTAAATTAGGAGTGAGAGAATCAAGGCATTTAACAGACACAAACCTAGTTCCCTTTCTGGCATTCAGAAGCAGGCCCTTTCTGACCAATCTCCGATGTTCAATTTTAGGTTGTTAAGCCCAGAAGTTGCAGCAGTTTCCTCATGGCTCTGACATCAATCTAATGCTAATTTAGCATGTGGCCTATACTCAAAGACACACCTACTGCAGTCCTGCAGTGTATCAAGGGCTATCTCACTCAGGATTCCCTCTTACCATTTATTTAAAACTTGAAATGACACCTATCTACCTGAAAAACGATTTTAAATAACAACCCATAGAATAATATTTTTAAAAAGCCAGTAGCATGGCAAAGATGCCAGGCACATAAAGAAAATTAAATAGTCCATATTTCTAAGCAATAAAATCTATGCCACCCTTTTATACCTTCAGCCCTTTTGCCTAATGTCACTCAACAGATTCTTACTAATACTGTGCAGCTATTTCAGGCAAGGTAGGGGTAACAACCATAAGCAAGCACCTCCTGCCTTACACTAGCCCCATGTTTCTCTACCAAGGGCACAACCCTTTAGTTCTGCCTCTCTTAGCTTTGGATCGAGGGAAAAAAGGTATCTGCAACATTCAAAACCTAAAATAATCTCACTGAAGTGTGCTGACTTTTATAAAAAAAATATACATCTTCAACAGAATAAATGTTGAAGGAGGGAACTAAAATTTTATAGTGAAAATTTAGGCAGCAATATAGGACAAAAGAATGCATGGCATGATGTTTATTTCTAGAATGAATGACAGCTTGCAATTCTTGTATGATAGATGGTAAACAGAACAGAACCCCTATTTTGTTCTTAACAGCCCAGAAGCTGGACATATTTTTGCTGGTTTTTTTTAATGTAATTATTTCTAGTATGGTGTCGGCATACTTTCATGCCTGCATAAGACTGCAATTGCACTAAAGACTCCTTATGGGGCCAGGTCAAGCAGTAAATGAGACTGATACTTGTTAATATTTGTACTAAGTTAAAAACTACTTCTGTGGTGACATCATACCTAGCCATATTTTAAATTTTGTTTTATTAGTCCAAGAAAGCATTTCAACTTAAGAAAAAAAAAATTAAAAGGGAAAAAGAAAGTAAAAAAACAATAGATTGTGTTTTTTATCAATAAAGTATCAGATTTCAAATTGCAAACTAATTATTTTTCACATTAGTCACAGTATTGCAGAGATTTTCTGAATGAAGAAGAAAATTATTAGAAACAACTTTGCCCACAAGTATGTCTTAATGGACTTGGCTGCTACCAGTCAACAGTGCAGAAGACCGCACTGACACAGCTAAGACTCATCCTTGAAGTCAAACACACCAAAGTAGTAGCACTAAGAAAGTGTAAAAATAGTATCAAATGATTAAGGAAATTCTAGAAAAAAAGTGGAGTCAGAGACAGTTTGACTTTTCTTCAATAGCATTAGAATCAATCCCAGATAGGAGATAGAAATGAGGACACATTTTGCAAAAATTTTGCTTGTAGCAGAGTGCTTTTTTTTACTGAAAATCAACTCACCTGCCAAATCATTTCAGTTTAAAGTAGTTTTTTAGGTCTCACAGAATTAATCAGTAGTCAGTAATTTCCCAAAACCATCCTCTGTTGGGCTGATGGAATTGACACATAAGGCACAAGGGAAAAAGAAATGAAGCGGCTGGTAATGGCACATGCTGCCTTCTGCAGCCAGGATATACTGGCTTTTCTCTAGGATCCATGTTTTTTTCTCCTATATCACATCCCACATTTTTGCTTACACTATCTCATGGCTGCTCCATTTTCTTTCCCTTCTAAAGTCTTTAAATCCTCTTTCTATCTCACTTTCCTTACAGCATCCCCTCCCCCCGCCCCCTTCCCCTTTTCTGTTGGTTTATTTTCTCACCATAATGAAAGATGATGCAAGCACGTTTGGCCCTCCCAGCAGTGCAAAAAAGTCATTGGTACCAACCTGCACAAGTGATAGCTATTACTGAGGAGTCTAAGAATTTTGCAAAACAAAAGGAAAAAAACCAAAAAGGTAAGAGAGGGAAGAGGGGAAAACACCATTTATTCAGCCTAGCTATTTGAAAGATAATTGCTGTAATTTTGTCTCTCCTCAATCTTCTCACTAGGCAAGCTTACTGAGGAAGGCAGATTTCTAGTTCTTAAAAGTGCAATAATTCATATTTTTCTAGAAGTTTTCAATAGTTTGAAATTTACACTTGACCATTTCAAAGTTCTAGGACATGACCTAAAAACTGGTAAAATGTCAAAGAAAGGCAAGTAGAAAGATGGACAGACAAAAAAGATCAAACCATGCAATGCTGGGGGAGGGGGAGGGGGGGGAAGTGGTTAAAATGAAAAAATGAAGAAAAAGAAACTACAAAGGCTTTTTCTTTGCCTGGCACAACATTGGATTTTTTTTTTTTTAATTGTTCTGTAGTTTCAGCTGATATTTCTGAAATAGGGAATTTACATTTTCTAGGAGGGAAATACTGCCAAAGCTGTTAATCCCAGGCAGATGTAAAGTTGCACCACTATATTGTGATGTGGCTTTTTAAAAGCAGCTTAACAGAATGGGGGGGGNGGAAATTAAGTGAACAAACAAAATGACAAACAAACAAAACCCCATAAATAAACAAAAACCTCCAAACCCAAACAAACAAAAACAACAAAACAACCACCGTGAATATTCACTAACCCATATGGTCAATAATTGCTGCTTAATAGTCCTCCTATTACAAACCTAAAAAGCAGCAGCCAGAATTACCAGTAGAGTATTAATAAACAGGAATGAGTTAATAGTGCATAAAGACCTTCTAGTGGAACAGTGGGGGAGTTGAATATTCTTTTCTTAAGTCAGCTGTAAGTAATTACTACATGGTGTGCTTCTGACTATTACCATAACAGAGCAATTGGACGTGAAGAATGGATAATAGTGTGGACATGGAGGTATTTTTAGAATATCAGTGGTGAGGCAGGTAAATGAAATGCCCTACTCAGACACAAACCTTTAAATAAGTTGGCATAACTTCCCTTAATGACACATAGCCAGAACAGGATTTTGAAAAGATCGATCTAATAAATCATTTAAAGAAACCTTATAAAGACATGTCTGTGATATGTAAATAAGGGAAATGGCAGAAAGATCCCACACAGACATTAAGCAAGTAGCCAGCATTATGATAACTACATAATCACAGGTTTCTCTCTATTTCTTTTAGAGTAGTGCCTTCATCTGTTTGAACGTGGATTGCACTTTGCTTGCTTCCATTGGCTGCTCAGGTGAAAACTGACATATTCAAATAAGGATTATAACTGCCATTACAGTTGTGGGGTTTCTACAACTCAGTTAGTTGTCCTCTGTGATTTAGTGATGTGTATCATTTATTTTAAAATATGGTTACAGGAGCATTCACCAAACTGCAGCTTCATGTTCGTAGGACTGTCCTTCATGTTTTGCAGCAGGGCTTTTCAGGTACAACTGCAGTCTGAGATACTGTCTGTTGACACAACATATGCTCTCATACAACAGCAGCTTGAAAATTTTAATTCAGAGAAAATTTTGATTCCACTGAAATATATTTTAAGGAATATTTTTTTTTTTCCCAAGCTATAGGTCTTTCTCCTGCTATGTTGCTACACAGGACAGATGTTGATTTTTTTTTCAATTTGCAGGTTTGTTAAGCATCATGGAATGTTTTGGTTCTCAATCAAAAATATACTTCCCAAGTGGCTGCAAAGTCCTGTGCCTGCAAATAAATGTATGTGCTTTTTGTTTCTTAACAGCACATGTTCTGCATTCAATAAAAGCATAAAATAGGTAATGTGGTGCCATTTATTGGACCAATACATACACTTTAAGCCACAGAATCTCAGAGTACATTGTAGCTTCAGGTTATGTCCTGCCAACACAGTGTATGTAAGACAAGAGACAATTTCATTTAGAGTGTCGTACCAACAGTTCTAGTCAGAAAATTAGTATACATTGTGTGCTCTGATGTCATTGGTATTGGGTCTATACACTGCTCAACAACCTTATAAAAGCAACAGCTCCTGCACAGAACATTTTAATGATAGTAGGTGAGGAGTATCTGCATATACATTCCCTCTTCCTCAAAGTCTTTGTTTCTCATTTGCATGCAAATAAACAGGCAGGATAAAATAATTTTGGCACCCCTAAAGACAACAGATTGCGATGCTAAGTTCCCCCACAGTATTTGCTATCTTAACAGCAGTTTATGACTAATCTGCTGCAATATCATTGATAATAGTCCTATATTTTCATGTAACAATCAGACACAGCTACAGAATTCACATTGTGCCAGATCCACCTCTGCATAAAGTTGCTTACTTAAGGGCCTTTTATCAAGGTGGGTTTGGCCCTTTGCAGTCTTCTGCCCCATTAAATCTGAAGATTATGTGTTGTTCTTACTCAATCCACTGTTATCATAATGGAGAGATGATATTATAATGTGGGTCAAACAAGCAGCTAATTGTTCTTGGGCATGGCTTGAACAAAAATAATGGAGAGGCTGAAGATATTAATAATAGTACTTGGAGCAATTATAATAGCTTCTATTAGAGGATTTAGAAGTCACTTTGCAAGCTTTGCAAGCATATTGCTAAGTGATTTGATACTTCCATTTGGAAACAAAACCATCATCTGAAAACCATGCTCACACATTTATATACTGGAGTTGTGAGATTTTAAACAATAAAAAACCCAACAATGATAAAAAGAAAGCTTTAGAAAATCACACTCAATGAGCCAACTTGGAATCCAAGCAAATATTTGTGAGGGTATTTCTGAACAAAAAATTTAAATAAAAAGGAAACAAATAGCCAAGAGTGAAAGAGTAAAAGTTGCATATGGGCAAAGATTTGGTTTGGTTTTGATGGTTTTAGTATTTCACACACACACACATACACAAAATTAACACATTTCTTTCTATATTTTTTTTTGCCACTGCTGTGCATCAAGCAACTGCTTTTGCAAAAAAAAAAGTAGCACAGAGAAACTCCAATGTGTGGTTAGAGCTCTCCAGTGAGATCAGGAATCAGCACAATCTGCTGGGCTACAGGAGCAGACTTTCTAAAAGCAGGCACTTTCAAGCAAAAGACTGAGCTCTCACATGCTGGACCGGGTTTAGGATATTTTTGGTACTACAGACAGATACACAGCTTCACACTTAAACACCCATTTATTAGAGTATTAAACAATAATACCCCAGGCTGTATTCTGTATTCGAATATTCTACAGAAAGGTAGATACTTACAGTCTTAAACAGGTAAGGCAGAGAAAGTGTGAGAAGAAATACACAAAGTGGTGACAGAAAAGTCACAAAATCGCAGCCAGAATCAAGGTCATCCAGAATGATGCAGAAACTGATTACAGGCAGAATAAATCTGTGCTCTGCAACTGACAGAGGAAAGGGGGGGGTGAGTATAGCCAAGGGGAGTCTTTGGCAAAAGTATGAAAAATAAGGTGGCTTAACACTGCTGAAAAAGTTTCACCACACAGGAAAACAACACAAAAAGTGATCTAAAAACTGTGAGCTAGAGTTGAAGGTGCAAAATACATGAGAGTGTGGTAGTTGCAAAGACAAACAACTTTCTCTTTTGGTAGATAGTGTTACAAAACCATTATTACCCAGGTTCTTTGCACCTTTCCATTCTTCAGCCACATTTTTCAGAAGGCTTTGGACCAAGAGGAATACAGTCAACAAAAAGACAACAGAGGCATTACCAGTTGTCTAAGACATGTGATGTACAGGTGGAGAATAAAATTCAATGGTCTAAATTATTAGCTCTAGGGAAATTGTTTTGTAGTTCTTGTTCAGGCTGTTGCTCAGAGTACATTCTGTCCTTCAGAACAACCTGAAGCAGTGTTCTGCAGTGTGTATTCTTCAGAAACAAGAGAAGGAGTTAATTTTAAATAATCAGAAAGACTGGATATATTTTAAAGTTCTCCAGTATGGCACACTTCCATCTTAAAACAAAGTGAAATGACTGAATCATTAGTTATATGTGGTTAACAGAAGTAGTTCGATTAGCAAAATAGTCCCGTTACTTATTTCTACAACACTAAACTTCCAGGAGAATTCACAAGTCGGTTGAGACCAAAACACAACTTTGATCAATATATCAGTCTCCCCTGTCCCTGCAGTTTCCCTTGGGTACTTCTTGAGAATGTAGTGAGCATATTCAAGCCTCTTTTAGTGATGAGATCAGTGCTAAGGTGTTCAAGGTCCATGAGTATCCCTAAAATAGCTGATTTTTGCTTTCTTGCTCTTGCAAGAGATAGTAAAACGAAAAACTATTTTTAAAAAATCAGAACTGATTTTTGCAGTCATGTCTGCCGTTGTTATTCATATCTTACTGACATCTCAAGATCTCAGGCAAAACTTGGTCACTGGTCTCAGACCACGTACTAAGAGATATCACGCTCCCCAGAGAGCTTGCAGTTAGACAAGACATGCACACACAGGGGGAACTATATGGGGTTCTTACCTCATATTTTAGAGTGAGAAGGCAATTTGTCACAACAGTAAGACTTTTAGAAGTATTTAACAAAAAGGATTAGGAAGGAAGAAATTCAAAGATTGCAATGATTTTTAATTTTATTCACCCATCTACACTTATGTCTGGTATAAACTAAGGGCTGCAAAGAGTCACCTTCAGTCCTCACCTTTGCAAATGCATTTGCTTAGCTTAGTCAAATAAGAAGGATACTTTTTGGTAGGGAACAACATATCTGTTTTGCAGCCAAACCAATAAGCAGATATTCTAGCTGCAAAACATAACACAGCAGCCCACTGATGACTGGGCAGAGGTATTTAGCTGAGATGATATCTCCAGGTTTATCAAACATTTCTGCCAATGGAGCCTCATCAAAATTGCTTTGACCACATTAATCTCAAGCCATCTGCTTTTCATTTGCACCTCAGCCTCACCAAGACATGGTATCAGAGAAGATGATGATCTAAGGGGATAGGCAGTATTAACATACTAATGAAATTACAGCCCATAGTATTTTGTGGTCTGTGCCCATGGTTTCAGGTAACTGCAGAACAAGATCAGTTATATGCCTGGGATATCTATTAGAAATCTGGAAGGAAGTGGCACAGGATCACAAGATCACAGGATGTCAGGGGTTGGAAGGGACCAACAGAGGTCATCAAGTCAAACCACTCTGCCAGAGCAGGACCATACCATCTACCTCAGGTCACAGAGGAATGCATCCAGATGGGCCTTGAAAGTCTCCAGAGAAGAAGACTCCGTAATTCCTCTTGGGAGCCTGTGTCAGTGCTCTCTGACCCTTACAGTAAAGAAGTTCCCCCTTGTGTTGAGGTGGAACCTCCTGTTTTCCTTGTCCTAACCCAGGGAGCAAGCCAGAAGAGCTTGCACCCCCGCTCCTGACACCTAGCTCTTGGATATTTATAGACATTTATTAAATCCCCTCTCAGTCTTCTCTTCTCCAGACTAGAAAGCCCCAGGTCCCTCAGCCTCTCATAAGGCATGTGCTCCAGTCCCCTAATCATCCTCATAGCCCTCTGCTAGACACTCTCCAGCAGATCCCTGTCCCTCTTAAACTGGGGAGTCCCAAACAGGCCCAGACAGCCCCAAACACAGAATTCAAGATGAGGTCTCACCAGGGCAGAGTAGAGGGGGAGGAGAACCTCCACTGATCTGCTGAATACTCTTAATACACCCCAGGATCCCATTGGCTTTCTTGGCCACATGGGTACATTGCAGTCCCATGGACAACTTGCTATCCACCAGGACTCCAAGGTCCCTCTCCACAGGGCTTCTCTCCAGTAGATCACCTCCCAGCCTGTACTGGTGCAGTTTATTATTCCTCCCCAGATGCAGGACTCTGCACTTGTCATTGTTGAACCTCATTGGGCTCCTCTCTGTCCAGCTCTCCAGTCTGTCCAGTTCTCACTGGATAGCCACACAGCCTTCAGCTGTATCAGCCAAGCCTCCCAGTTCAGTGTCATCAGCAAACTTGCTGAGTAGACTCTGTCCCCTCATCAATGTCATTGATGAAGGTGCTAAACAGCACCAGACACAGCATTGATCCGTGAGGGACTCCACTGGTTACAGCTCTCCAGCTGGACCTGGCACCATTGATCACCACTCTTTGAACTCTATCTTGTAACCAATTCCTAATCCACCTCACTGTGCTCCCATCCTACACAAGAAAGAAAGAAAGAAAGGAAGGAAGGAAATAAAGAAATTTTTGCAGCACTTTTGAGGAATGTCAATGAAGAAATATATTTGTGGTCTTTTCCAGGTGCCCAGGTTAGGCTCACGAGGTTCTGGTCTCCCATGGCCTGCATGATATGCGGTCTTCAGTCTCTTCTCTATCGTATGTAAGCCAGGGACTGTTCGATAGAACCGAAAATTTACTCAAGACTGAATAGTGCTGAGACCTTTACCTAGCTCTCTGCTTTACTCCTTTCAGCCTTGCTGCAGGGAGGGTTCAATTACTTTATCTTCAGGGGTCAAACTGCTGGATATCAAGAGAAAGCAAAATTGTTTTGAGGTACCACAATGCTGAGAGGAGCACATCAGTGGATGGACAGCTAGGGGGCTGACAAACATCAAGGGCTGCCATGTATTGCTACAGTTCCCATTTCTCCATTGGTGACCCTCAAACCACGATAAATGTTGGAAAGAGACATGACTCTCATTTCAGATGAGATTTCCACATTGTCACTACTGCTTTTTGCTGGCCAGGAATTCATCATGTGTAATTGCCATTCATCCTGTACACTGCGCATTTGTGTGTATGCTGTGACTCAAGCCCAGCTTCTGATTTCACACTGTATCACTCATTAACTCAGCAAAGCTGAGACCAGCTTCATTTATTGAAGTATAAGAGCTAGGCCTCATTTTCCTCACTTGCACTGACATGATGACCTGGAAATATTCCCACCTCTCCCTACCATTCTTTTCTAGTTATTCTTCAGCTGCTTGAAACATGCATTGCTTTTTTCCCCTTCAGCCTTGCTTCATTTATACTCTCCAAACACACTTTTATTCTTTTCCCACTTATTCATCCTTCATAATTGCATACTACCTGAATATCCTTTCCTATTAGCCAGGTTTCTTAGTTACTCCTAATGGGCCATCCACTTACAGGTACCATCATTTGCAACCTGATCAATTTTTTTGTGCGCTGCAGTGTCATGGGTGGTTTTCATTTTCTCTTAACTTTTCATCAGGTGTAATTTTTCTTAGACTGACCCCAAAGTCCAAAACTTCTCAGTGCCTTTACTACAGTCTGTGGCAGCAAAGTTTTAAAATTTCATTTCCCAATACTTCTAATGTTCTGGCAAGGTGTCCAACAACACTATAATAGTAAGATCACCAGAAGACTAAAAGTTAACCTTCTTCCCAAGGCTTGCTAGAGGTACACATTTTGGGATAAATCTCATTGCTGCTTGCTCAGTTAAGCCTGTAATAGCTGCAGGAATTGTATCCATAGCAGAGAAAAACAGTCAGGCCTTACAAAAGCAGAGGAAATGAACAAATTGACGTTCCTAAAATCATATTCTTGTGTTTTTGCTGCCTTTTATTTAAAATATTGTTAAAACCCAACCTGTTCCTATGGAGAGGTTCAATTTCAACAGAACATAAATTTCTGATGGAAAATGTACCATCTTAAAAACATTCATCCAGTTCCATTAGTAAGTTCCCATCTTCTCTTCCTGACCAGAACCAAGGACAAATATATGAATCTTTCCTGAGGAAAAGGAGTTCCTTAGTTGGAAGAATTTACTCTTTCTTGGACATATGCTCAAAGCAGCAGGTGATTAGTAGTGAAATCCTTATCAAGAGAAACGTAAGCTAAGTTTCAGCACAGAATTAATTTTAGTGGGTAAATATGTTTAAATTCCTTACAGCAATAGAATGTGTTGCAAAATTCAACAGATTTCTTATTATAACGACATAAGTAATCAAGCAATATAGTAAGGAAAAATAAGAAGAGAAAGTCGCTGAAAAATACCTTTCAACATTTCCTTTGCTGCCTACATAATGTTGCTACAGTGGCAGCCCATATATTAATTTCATGATAAATGTTCAGACTAGTAAGAAAAAGGAAGTAAACCCCTCACTACTTGACTTCAGTAGATCCATATCCATTTACAAACTGTTGATTTTCCTGATCAGTTTAATGAATGTATGTCCAGTTCTGGGTGCCACACTACAAGAAGGAAAATGAGGTGCTGGAAAGTGACCAGAGAAGGGCACCGGCACTCTTGAAGGGCCTGGAACACACGGCCTACAAGAAGCATGTGAGGGAGCTGAATTTTTTTAGTCTGCAGAAGAGGAGGCTGATGCTAGACCTCTTTGACCTCTACAACTACCTGAAGGGAGGTTGGAGCAAGGAGGGGACCAGCCTCTTCTTGCCGTCAAGAGACAAGCTAGAGGAAACAGTTTGAAGCTGCCCCAGTGGAGGCTTATGCTGGATATCAGGAAATATTCCATTGCTGAAAGGGTTATCAAACATGGGAACAGTCAGGTCAGGGCAGTGGGGGAGTCACCTTTCCTGGAGGTGTCCAAGCAGCATTTAGACCTGGCACTTAGGAACATGGTTTGCTGATGACCCTGCAGTGCTGGGTTGAGGGTTGGACTGGATGATTTTTGAGGTCTTTTCCAACTGGATGCAATCTGCAATTCTGTGAGTATTTGACAAGAGAGACACCAAATATTTTAGCAAACACCTTTCAACATGAAGCTTGTGGAACTTCTTGAAATAAGGGCAGACAACTGGAGTAGGGGAGGGAAATCAAATGCCAAATTTTCCCTGCCCCATCCTCACATGGGCTGCTAAAGAAGCTCCACATTTATGGGGACTGAGCCTGCAAAATCAACTCTGAAGGCCAGAACTGACTACAGTCTGAATAATTAAACTTCTTGGAAGAAAATTTGAGATTTAATCCACTTAAAGTAGGACAGTGTATTGATAGTCTGTTTGCCACGGAGTTCATCTATTCAACAGCAAAAAAATAATGCAGCAATTACACTCATAAATGATATACTATACATAAAGGATTAGCACAAGCTGTCTGGGCAGAATTGTACTCTTTCATAGCCACATATCCTGCTTAAAAATACTAAATAAAGTCTCACTCGTATGCACTGTTTATTGACACTTACATAGTGCCAGTACAGAAGTAAATATTTAAACCTTTTTATGCATCTCAGTATTTATTTCAGTCTTAGCTTCTAACAATGACATTAAGCAGTACATAAATTAAATGCTACTACACTCTCCCAAAATAGTGAAAACAAAGCCAAGAAAGCAAAATACATCATTTTTAAAAAAGATGTAGCAAGCAGTGAAAAAGGTACATAAATCCATTATTTTTGCTGGGCTTTGTTGTGACAGTTACCATAGCTAACCCATTAACATATTTGCTGTACAAGTATGGTCATTCTGTGGCCTTAATTAACTTTCAAGTGGAGAGTGCTGTGGCTTACCACTTACTAAATATCCACTACAATAAGTTACAGTTTTAGCCTTCCAACCTCACTTAGCCAAGACACCTAGAAGAGGCAGCTTTCTATCTGACTATAATTGCTTTTTACTGAAATTAGGTTGAAACTGGACCCCCTATGTAAATGTATTTTGCCTGGTTCATCTAAAATTGGCCACCCTTAATCAGATCTGGTTGATATTTGATTGAGTAAGTGGAAAATTAAGTTTCTCTCTGATAATGCTTTGCTTTTCCCCTGCCTTTCAGTATTTATAATGGAGGCATTTTTGTGTTGAAATTTGAAAGCATGCCCTCTAGAGAACAGCAGAAGACAGACACATTGGAAAGACTGCTTTGAAACCTAATCTACTTCTAGTACAACACACAAACAGTGTAGTTACACTAAGCAAAACTAATTTCAGCAAGCACTTTATTCATGAAGAAAGCCACACAATTTGAGATTTAATTGAGTCAGAATTAGGTTTCGTGATTAGCTAGGCTGAGCTGTTAAGGTATAGTCATAATGATATCATTATTTCCACACACCCATGTGGCATGAGCATTGTCAAGTAGTGTAATTCTCTGTATGTTTAAACTTACATACTGCCAGCCAAAAGCAACAGAATCCACCTCTATCAGGCATTCCACTGAGTATAAAATAGGAATTCAGTTAAAAAAAAAAAAAATCTACAAAGGGAACACTTGAAAAAGCCATAGGAGTGCACAACTGAAAAATATATAAAAATGCAAATTTTCCCGAACTTCATCTTTGGATGGACTGAAGCATAAGTGAGAACTTCAACAAAGCCATAGAAAAAGATGACAGGTTTGAGTTTCAGAAATTTAAGACAGCAGTAGGATTAGACACTTTGGGTTGTCTTGGCATACATTTCTTATGGGAGTTAATTCCATTTGACATGCAAGACCAAAGCAAGATTACAGAGGCATAGCCCCATGGCGAGGTGTATGCTGTAGCTAAAAGCTGGGATTTGAATAATTGTGCAGGCTTACTCCAAGAATCAGGCGAGAACAGAATGAATGGATTATTACAAGGAACTTTGTACATTTTTAACTGCTGGACGTAATAAAATACCCTATGTGTAAGACTGGTATTATAGTCCTCTGCACTCACTCTACTTGAAGTTTGTGGTAGGATCTATCAAATATGAGAGAAAACAGAAGCTGTTAAAAGAATGTGTAATGAAGAATTGAGCAGGGCCATGTCCAACATGATTTTTTGAGGGAAGAAATTTTGGACAGCTTTAGTTCAAAATATTCAGGCCCCCAGAAAGTTAAAAAGAATTCATTTCCTGCATAAGAAAAAAAAATTTTAAAAGGTTGAGGGAACAGAAGAGATTGGATCAGAAAAATGAGGAGAACAAAAAAAAAATAAAAGAGAGGTGAGTTTTTATTTCACTGTTTCAGATTGTTAGCTAGGTCATTTATTACAGAGAAAGATTACTAATCCACACATCATTTTTTTTTAAATTGACCTCTTCCCTTTGTGTCTGTGGAAGCACTTGTCTGTAAAAGGAGGTAATAGCTGACTGCTCCTTAGAGTCAGTGCTGCTTAATTAACTGTCCAGTGAGAATTATTGAAATACTTATATAATTCTTATTTAGCACTCATTAAAGTGAGGGATACAAATGCTGGACAATGAGGGGTTCAGGAAGGCTTTGAAAAGAGGGAGTTAGTACTCTAATAGCAAAGAATTATAAAAGCCTGCCCATTAACAGTAACAGAGCAGACCTTTCATTTTAAAAGTCACTGACTCAAATCTGGACTTATTTGATTTATTTTTTTTAAAGCTCCTTCATCTAACCCCCTAGCAATAGAAGATCGACAATTCCTCTTTGGCATTGCTAACCAGACTGTGCTGTAGATGCACAAAGAGGGTAAGTCACACTCCTGCAGCATCCTGTGACAGTACTGTGGTCACAGAGCCCCACTTACCCTTGGCTGGGTTAGGCACAGCTTTCACCCCTCCAGCCTGCTCGCAACCCCCCATGAACACAGAGAGGTTGTCAGGCACTAAGATCATTCTGAGACAGGCAAGAGAGGCCAGATGCAATGGTTTGTACCAAAACAATATTAGCAAAGTACATGTACTTCCTTAACACAAGACATTCCCTGCATAAAACACGTCTATGAATATTAATACGATACATGTAAGAAAAACCTCAGGTGATGATAATTTTACCTTAAAAATCACCTCTATTTCATTTCAGTGAATGTCTTAGAAGCCTGCTGTAAAAGATGATCTTGAATAACTTGGCAACTTCCAATATGGAGATAAAGAGCCTGCTGTGTACCAAGCAACTGCAAGATTCAACACCACATCTATCTTATTCTGTGACATGGATTATGGCAGTAATTGACAATAATAAAAAATTATATAAATTCATCTGTACCTTTTGAACAGAAAAAGAATATGCATGTGCATCTTCCATGTACAATATAATCTTTTCAGAAATAACCAGTGAAGGAGAATTGGCCCAATTTCAGTATGTTTCTTGTAGCAAAACTGGGTTTACAAAGGCCATATGCCTCAGCAGTTTGTCCTCTGAAAATTTACCAGCACCAGAGGATAGTGTTATCATCATCTTAGAGGTTTTGAAAGTTTACTCTTCCACAGAAGGTGTGCTCCATTCCTCTCTCTAGTCTGTATATCGTCAAAAGTTCTTGAATATACAGGAATTCACTTAGAAATGAAGCTCAGATATTCTTTCTATTCATATAAAGATTGATGAAACACAAGGGAAAATAAATTGAATTATGTTTGATCTCCCAGGGAAACATAATTAAGCTGTAAAGCATTCCCTTGAAATTCTTGTATCACTCAGGCTGTGTCTCCTACTACATGATCAATAATAATATTAATTAAAGACAATAATTTTCAAGAAATAGCATGAACTTTCAGTTTTCACTATGTTTTATACTATTAAAAGATAAGGATTTGTTTGTCGACTATGTCTGAAAACCTTCCATATTCTCAGCACAAGGTTTCATTGTAGTTGGGATTTTTGCTTTCTTTTTTTGGTACTCACTGCAGTTCTTAATTTTATGTAGTTCTGTATACATTCATTACAGAAACCACAGATAGTAGTGACATTACAGCCTTACCCTAAGAACAGAAACTGGTCAATTGCATAGGTTATGATGGTTTCAATTACAATTTAAATGGAATTTTAGGCATTAAGTATTTGTATGTGGCAGTTATATTAAATAATCAAGAAAATACATGTGCCTCCATCACCAAATCAAAACATGACTTACACTTCCAGTTCTCCAAGAAGAAGATGAAGCAAATTGTTCTGGGAGAAAATTTTTTTTAAAAAAAATTGCAATCAGAAGATACAAAAAGGAAAGAGTGCCATTAGCTTTCCAAAAGATTTTTGCCATAAATGATTATGTAAAACAACTCTTATCAGTGAAACAAAACTATGTAGGAGACAATTGTATGGGTTTACTACTTACAGATACATATAAACAATCAGTGTGTGTACATGTGAAAGTATATATATATTTGGGAATATGTATGAAAGACATATATTCTGTTATTAAAGAAGATCTATGCTTTAAAAAAATAAAAGTTTTTAAAAGTCCCTTATATCTTGGCCACAAAATTTAATTCAACTGAAATTGTGAAAATGACATAAAAAGCATGGTAGTTCTAAGTAAGTCTAAAATTCAGTCCAAGGCACCATACCTAAAGAGTGACCAGTGCTTTTGTCAAATGTCATAAGCTCTGTGCTGGATTTTTTTTTTCCAAGAGAATTCTCACTTGGCAAACAGCTTCCAGTTCACAAAATCTTGTCAAGCTCACATGCAGGAGATGGACTTTTCAAATACAAAAGTGTATAGTAGAGAGGATATGAAAGACTCCTGAAGGTAGCAGTGGATTTGGAACACTAAATTGTATTATGAAAGCAACAAATAAAACAATAATTAGAATACTTTGGTATTCCTGAAGCCGCAGCAATGTGTCTGCAGTTTAGCAAAGTAACAGGATTCAAGATGTAAATAAGTTGGGTGTTCTTCCTTTAATAATGGCATTGAGAAGGTAAATTTGAGACCCTGCAGAAGAAGGCACGCAATTTCTCCCCAAAGGCAGAGGAAAGATTTCTCAAATGACATTCATCCTAAAAGAGATCAGAGTAAAATACATGAAGCAAGATGACATAATGGGCTGTTGCTTAAATGCAGCCACCAATAGTACCCTATTCTGAAAACCAGGCTGTGGGTAATTGAATGCAAGATGAAGCAAAAATATAAAAAAGGCCAAGCTGAAGCTGAAGAATAAAAATGCATTTTGTGTAACAGTATTGAGAAGAGTACAGCTCTGTAGAACTGATTAATAAGAGAAGCAGTGAACAGTACAGAGTGGATTTGCAGAGATTAGAACATTGCAGGCTTTGTTCAAAAGATTGTATGAAGTTCTTATTGGGTTTGAATTTAAATAGGTTAAAATTTATCTAACACTATTAATTCTTCCCTTTGACCTTTAAATATATCTTCCCTCCACTCACAAAAAAGGACACTTTAAAATAATGTATGTTTACACACCACAATTTTATACCACCTGCAAGATATGTGTGTGTGCATATGCACACACGTTCACAGTCTAGTGGATTCCATCGCAGTATAGTAAGAAATCAAGTAAGCCAGTACAAACAAACTGCTTTGGCACTGGCAGGCAAATTCAGGAGAACATACACTTTGATATACCCTTTGAGCTGTGTTCTGCATTAACAACTCCAAAGCTTGGACGCACAAGATTGCATAGCAAGGACTTGGAATATTTTGCTTCAAAGCTCTCACAAACACTCCATTGGAACATGCATTGTAGCAGGTGGCAGCACCACCTCAGAGAAGTTAAAGTCAGTACTAAGAAATTTTTAAAAAGAAATGAAACATAGAATCAGACTGGGCAGAAATCTGAAAGTAATATTTAAAACAAAAAAGCTACAGACAGCAACAGGACAATTAGTAGAGATAGCAGCACCAGAAAAATATAACATTCAGTGACAAGTTAATGATAGAGACCATCATTACAGAGTGAATTAAATATTTAACGGGGAGATTCTAAGGGAAGAGTCTAAGGGAAAGACATCAGAACGCAGATTTAATTTTCTGGTTACAATGCTGCTTTCAAGATGCCTTTGAGGTAGGACTTCTATACATCAGCTATTGTGTTTTGGAGGATTCATACCTTTTTATTATACGAGAATAGGGAGTTTTACTCAGTCTAGAAACACTCACAGTAACCACACATGGGCAAAACCCGCAAGATTTTATTTCCAGCAAGGTAAAATATTTGCCACAGACTTAAACCCAGAAACAACCAGAGACAAAGCCAAAAGGATAACAACACTGTTCTCAAAGGCAAAGCACATAGTGACTAGAAAAGCAAAGACATTAAAATATTTGAAATTATCCATGCAGTTCTAACATGTATGTTCTCACCAAATAGAAACAGGGTTTCAGTCCCTAACCTCATGCTATTTTAGACGCTTTAAAAAGGATTTTTAAGATTCAATCACAGTAAGCTAGATTTTTCTTTTCTAATTTGCTCTAAAAGATATAAATTAGAAACACAATCCCCTGTACATTCAGTGGAGGGTCACAGACATAAGAAGAAAGTTAATCATCCCTGCACAGAACAAGAAGGAATACAGTAGGTGACCTATGTTAAGTGAGGTGGATCTTACCTTTACATACTCATCCAGAAAGTTGGAAAGTTGACTTAGCTGAGTATTACCTTCAGCTAGTCTTAGCTAGTGCTCTTCTAGAGGTTTTTGATACCACTATGAATTCCCCTCTAGAGTTTGAGTAAATTTCAGGATTTGCGAAAAAATATATATAACCTGTTTAACAAGTGAAAGGATAAAAGAAAAAAAGACTAATTTTAAACGTAGCTTTTCCTGCCTCCATGCATGCTCACCCATGACTTTACTTAAATACAAAGTTGACTAAAGGGAGGGGTGGGATTGAATAACAAATTGATGTGATACAATCACATCATTCACAATCACATAATGGACTATATCCCAATTTTCAAAAGGCATAAAGTATCCTCATTAATACGATAAGTGCAGCAGTCAAATCAGTACTATGATTTTATCAGGGTTTTTGACTGTACATGAATTAGAATATAAAATGCATACAGAATTTTTAATGGGAAGGCTTTAACATTCTGTGAATGTATTTCTTACTGTCATTTACATCACATTAAAGTGAAATTCCACATAAAAGCATAAAGAGAATACTCTATGTCTTAAATTATAGTTTTTCATAGTTGTCATGTCCACATACTGGGAACCTTACTCAGAAGCTGTAATGCTATCTTAAATCTGAAAAGGGTAAGGTATTTCTCTGTTTGTTTGGTATGGCTGGCAAATTGAGTTGTCACACAATAAGATCATATGGTCAGGATAAGGACTACAGAGATCTTTTAGAGATTCAATTTTATTCATAGAATCACAGAATAGTTTAGGTTGGAAGGGACCTCAAAGACCATCAAGTTCCACACACGCACACACACATTCCACCATAGTCAGGGACACCTCCCACTAGAACAGGTCACTCAAGGCCTCATCCAACTTGGCCTTGAACACCTCCAGAAAGGGAACATTGCCTGTTCTACACAGGTTGCTAAAGGCTGTATTCCTTTGATTTTCCTACCTTGCTTTCAAAACTTTAGTTGAAAATAAAGTTTGTCAACAAGTATTTGTCTTCAATTCCAAAAAGATTGACTTAGTTATTAAGAAACAATACAGACTATTTCAGCAGGCATATCTACTTTACACTAATTTTTAACATAAAAGATAGCAATATCACTTTTTACAATCTAACCTATTTTCTCAGATCCAGTAGTTTCATGCTGCTTCAGATTTGATTAATCTCAAAGAAAAAGAGGCTGTACATTCTAATTCACTCATGAAACCACCTAGCACAAAGTGAGTGATGTTTCTGACCAACATGTTGTACTTGGTCTAAATTCTTCTTGACTCTAAATGCTGTCAGCTAAAACATTGGTTCTTTCCCCAGTGCAACTAGAAATTTTTGGCTGTAATATAACACCTGAATTGTGAGCGAACATAATGGACATATGTACCATCTACAGAACAACACTCTGCCTTCTTTGGGGTGTAACTTTTCAAACAAATGCAGGTTAGTACCTTCTAGAGAATAGCAGGCATGAGTTTTCAGCATTACACTAGATACTTCCTTAGATGCTGAACATAGGCAAGGCCAGAACCTTTGAGCAGTACTCTGATATTAAAACTTGGAGTTCTTTTCATGATGAAAACATATATATTGCAACTAAGACATCTACACATCCTTATTTTAATGTGTTATTTGTATTTTACCACAAATACAAATGTATGATTACTTCTGATTCTTTCCATTCGGCTGCCTTGGAGTACAGGCAGCACTACTGTCAGCAAACCCTTTCCCCATCCTTAAACTAGGCTCACTAACCTCTCCGTCTGAAGTAATTTGGGGGTTTTGTTGTTTTGGGATTTTTTTGTTTGTTTGGTTGGAGGTTTTGTTTGTTTTGTTTTCTTTTGTTTTTGTTTTTTTTTAATGAAATTCTGATGCTGATGAAGGAGGCATCACCTTTTTGGGAATTAACTGCAGGATACCAAATAACTGCTCTTTTTTAAACACTGAAAAATTACATACTCTTTCTTTTAATTATTGTCTAATTTTTCAAATGTAGGCTCTTCATTTTATTTTCCTGTCCCTCCCACCTCAATAGCTTCCAAATGGATCCACTAGCATCTTCAAGGCTAACATCTATTTTTTAGCATGTCTAGCATCCAAATATCCAAGGGGAGGAAGGATATGCATCATCTAAGTATCCAGGGAAGAAAAACCAGGATATTTTATAGGATTCATGGCATAGGTAGCTACAGTTTTATCTCCATCTGCTGCCTGTGAATTTACAGATACTTTCAGGCCAGAGAGCAACAAATATCAGCATTGCCATATTCAGGTTCTAGCAAACATTTATCCATGACAGGACAGAAATATGACTACTTGAAATAACCCCATAGACTGTTGAATGCAATCTATGTTGGTTTTAGTACTGTATGAATTCCAAAAAAACTTAGGACTTTTATTTAGTAATGGAAAATGAGGAGTTTGTACTGACACATAGTACAAATAATACAAATAACCACAGAATCACAAAACTGTCAGGGTTGGAAGGGACCTCAAGGATTATCCAGTTCCAGCTCCCAGCAATAGGCAGGGACACCTCACACTAGATCAGGTTGCCCACAGCCACATCCAGCCTGGCCTTAAAAACATTCAGGAATGAGGCTTCCACCACTTTCCTGGGCAACCTGTGCCAGTCACCATCCTCACAGTAAAGAACTTTGAGAATCATAGAAAGGAAGGGACCTCAAAGATCATCCAGTTCCAATCCCCTGCCATAGGCAGGGTCACTCAAAGTTTCATCCAATCTGGCCTTGAACACCTCCAGGGAGGGAGTATCCACAACTTCCCTGGGAAACCTGTTCTAGTGTCTCACCACCATCACTGTAGACTTCCTCTTAACATCCCATTTAAATCTCCCCTATGCCACTTTAAACCCATTACCCCTTGTCCTGTCATTACAGGACCTTGTGAATAGTCCCTCCCAAGCCTTTCTGTAGGCCCCCCTCAGATACTGAAAGGCTACTATAAGGTCTCCCCGAAGCCTTCTCTTCTCCAGGATGAAAAGCCCCAACTCTCTCAGCCTGTCCTCATAGCAGAGGTGCTCCAGCCCTCTGATCATCTTTGTGGCCCTCCTTGGACTCTCTCCAACAGTTCCATGTCCTTCTTGTGCTTGGGGCTCCAGAACTGCACACAGTACTCCAGGTGGGGTCTGACAAGAGCAGAGTAAAGGGGAAGAATCCCCTCCCTTGCTTCTCTCGATGCAGCCCAGGACACAGTCTGGGCCACACGCACACTGTTGGCTCATGTTGAGCTTTTCATCAACCCAGACTCCCAGGTCCTTTTCCTCAAGGCTGCTCTCCAGCCATTCGCCACCCAGCCTGGAGTTGTGCTTGGGATTGTGCTGACACTTGGCTTTGTTGAATTTCATGAGGTTGGCCTGGGCCCACCTCTACAGCCTGTCCAGGTCCCTCTGGATGCCATCCCTCCCCTCCAGCCAGTCAGCTGTGCCACACAGCTTGGTGTCATCTGCAAACTTGCCGAGGGTGCACTCGATTCCTCTGTCCATGTCACTGACAAAGATGTTCAACAGCACTGGTCCCAGCACTGATCCCTGAGGGACTCCATTTGTCACTGGTCTCCAGGTGGACATTGTGCCCTTGATCACCACTCTCTGTATGCAACCATCCAGCCAATTCCTTATCCAGCAGTGCTCCACCCATCAAGTCTGTGTTTTTCCAGCTTGGTGACCAGGATGTGATGTGGGACAGAGTCAAATGCCTTACTCAGATCCAGTTAGATGACATCAGTTGCTCTTTTGTTGTCCACTGTTGCTTTGACTTCATCATAAAAAGCCAGCAAATTCATCAGGCATGATTTGCCCTTGGTGAAGCCATGCTGGTTACCACCAATCACCTCTGCTTTGTTTTCCATTTGCCTTAGCAGAGCCTTCAGGAGGATCTGCTCCATGATCTTGCCAGGCACAGAGGTGAGGCTGACTGGTCTGTAGTTCATGGGGTCATCCTTTTTTCCCTTCTTGAAGATGGGTGTTATATTTGCCCTTTTCCAGTTAGTAGGAACTTCAGCAGTCTGCCATGACCTTCCAAATACAATGGACAGTGGCTTAGCAACTTCATCTGCCAGTTCCCTCAGGACCTGTGGGTGGATCTCATCAGGCCCCATGGACTTGTGAACGTTCAGATTCCTTAGGTGCTCACAAACATGATCTTCCATTATAGTGGGCAGATCTTCGTTCTCCCAGTCCTTACTTTTGCCCTCTGGGACTTGGACATTGTGGTTGGAGCACTTGCTGTTGAAGACTGAAGCAAGGAATTTATTGAGCACCTCAGCCTTATCCATATCCTTTGTCTCCAGCTCTCCATTTCCCTTCTGGAAGGGTCCCACATTCTCCCTCTCTCTCACTGATATACCTGAAGAAATTCTTCTTGTTCCCCTTAATGTCCCTAGACAGATTCATCTCCAGCTTTGCTATACCTTTCCTAACCTGATCTCTGGCTGCATGAACAATTTCTTTCTATTTGTTCCAGGTTACCTGTCCTTGCTTCCACACTCTGTATGCTTTCTTCTTGCATCTAAGTATGTGCAGGAGCTCTCCATTCATCCATGCAGGCCTCCTGGTGTTCTTACCTGCCTTCCTCTTTCTTGGGATGCATTGCTCCTGGGCCTGGAGGAGGTAATCTTTGAACATTGATCAGCTTTCCTGGGTCCCTCTGCCTTCCAGAGTTTTCTGTCATGGCACTCTGCAAATGAGGTCCCTGAAGAGACTGAAGTCTGCTCTTCTGAAGTCCAGAGCAGTGAGTTTGCTGTGCACCCTCTTTGATGCCTTGAGGATCTTAAACTCTACCATTTCATGGTCACTGTAGCCAAGGCTACCCTTCAGCTTCACTTCACTCACCTGTCCCTCCTTGTTGGTGAAGACTAGGTCCAGCATAGCACCTTTTCTTGTGGATTCCTCTATCACTTGGAGGAGGAAGTTGCCATCAATGCACTCCAGGAATGTCTTAGATTGCTAGTGCTGTGCTGTGTTGTCCTTCCAACAGATGTCAGGGTGCCTGAAGTCCCCCATGAGGACCATTGCCTTTGAATGTGAAGCTTCTCCTATTTGTAAAGGGCCTCATCTGCTTCACCATCCTGATCAGGAGGTCTGTAGCAGACTTCTACTATGATGTCCCCTTCCCATGCCTTCCCTTTAACCTTTATCCACGAGCCCTCTGGTTTTGTATTGCACCTCCCCAGACAGAGCTCCATGGATTCTAGTTTATCACTGATGTAGAGGAAGACATCCCCTCCCCTTCTCCCCTCCCTGAAGAGTCTATAGCCATCTATCTCCACTGCAAAGATCCTCTTCCCCCTTAAAGAGAGGTGTCTCCTGTTTGGTGTCAAAAACCCTGGTGCTGTATAGGTCATACCATTGTCAAAGAACCCAAAATTATGGTGGTGACAACATCCATCTAGCCATATATTAAAAGATTGTATTTGGCTGCTTAATCCAGTGTCTCAGCCATTGGTTGGAGCAACAGAAGGGAAGATGATTTGTGCTCTGGAGTCTTGCACCACTCATCCCAAGGCCCTGAAGTATTTTATTCATTTTGATTCTTTGATTATTTCTTCTCCTCTTACATAGAAGATCAATAACCAGTAGTACTCTGTAGAGCCCACCAGGCTAGGAATTTTCCTAGCAACATCCCTAACCTGGGCTCCAGGTAGGCAGCATTCCTCCCTATGAGAGGGGTCTACCCAACATATCAGTCCCTCTGTTCCTCTCAGAAACAAATCCCCTACAACTATCACTCTCCTTTTTTTTCTTTGTTGCACTAGTGTGGTAGTTAGGGAGTTATCCACCCCCACACATGCTTTTGAAATTACCCAGACTAGACTCAGCCGGCTGGAAGTTAATGACTGAAGCTTTATATTTACAGCTCAGCAATATATAGAAGCAGATATTTACCATATATTACAGACATTTACAGATATATACAGCAAAAGTGTAATAGAGAAATGCCACACCCCTTCTAGAGATCAGAGTCCCCAAGAGGGGTTCCCAACCACTCTACCACCTTCCTCTCACTGCCCAATCTTATCTCAGTATCTGTATTACATGCCAGATCAATAGAGAACACTGGCCGGCAGGGGGG
>VWZI01004364.1:210824-253766 GCA_013396835.1 Psilopogon haemacephalus
AAAAAAAAAAAAAGCCTCACTTCCCCTAGCATGTCACTTTTTATTTTACTTTTCATTCAAGGAAAGTTGGATTTTTTTCAATGATCCAGCAAACATTTGACCATGTGCTTAATTTTAAGAATTATGTAGTTGCTCATTTGCCTACATGCTTTTCTGGATGAAGGTCAGTGTGCTTCAAGACTTAAAAGATGAAACCTACATTTTGCCTCCCACCTTGAACACATCTAAGCTAGTAGTGAAATTGATTAAATCTGTGGAAAGCTTAGTGCTCAGTTTGGGACATAGGATACTGAGTTCAGTAAAACATTTTTCTTTACCATAACATTATGAAAGCCACAGTACCTGCTCCTGGCAGTAACATAAAAAGACATGGCTGCTTGCTTTCTCCTGTGACAAATGGGTAGTCTTGAAATTACTGATTGGAACCACCATTCCTTGCTTAAACCTACAGGAAGGGCGAATCACATTATTAACTGAGGGGCTGCTGTGATTGTCCCGTAAAAGTAGTCTCCATATGTTTACTTCCAACAGATTATTTTAACTTTGAAGAGGGCTTGTGCACAGCACTGGACATAAATGGCCTGTGGAGGCAAAGTTCCTACACTGAGACTATTTCTATGAGTGAGCACCTCTTACTACCACCAAAAGTCACATAATCACCCACTTAACTTGAAAGCCCAGTACACTCTACAGAACAAAATCAGTGAGCAACATGTCCAATTAGTAGCAAAGACTTAGTTGCTTTTCAATCACATTGTATATCCTTCTCTCCACACGCAACAGATACAAATGCATGTGACATGTCAGTCTTCAACTCTCTTTGTCGAATGGAAACAACTACAACACAATTAAATGACAGTCCCATGTTAAATACATTGAAACGAAAACAGGCTTTTACAGCATCATTCCAGTCACATTCTCTAGCAGCTGGTTTACCACTCAGCAGTACTGCTCAGCTGAGCTGTTATTCTTTGCTTGCTTTTTGATCAATTTTACAGTTAACCTGAACTTCTCTGATCAAACAGATCTTTAGATATTCACAAGCTCAACCTTAGGGAGAGTCACAAGCCTTAATTTAATTATTATGCATTGGGGCCATATGAAAGTGTGCATATAAAAGCTACTATTCATGATAGTCAATTGTTTGCTTCAGTGGTGAGAACAGAATTTACAATGTGTGACCTTTACAGAATAGAGAAGTAGTGAAAATACCTTTGACTACTACTTGTATGCAGATATATGGATTTTGAGATGTTACCAGGCAGTTCATATACCCAAAGAACTTTCTGTACGTTGAACAGTTCTGATTTCTTCTCAAGTAGAAAAAAACATCCCCCCCCCCCAATTAAAAAAAGATTTTTATGACGACCTCCCTTTGTCCCTGAGCAATGTAATTTTATGATGGTAAAACCACGAAGTTCCTATATACAAAGAGCTCTTGCAAAGGTTAATTGTGAATTCAATCAACGACACACTTGGAGTCAAAGCACAGCACTAAAACCTGTTTCTGTGCAAGCAGATGACCCATGTAAACAGAGTATTTGTTTCCTGAGAAGGAGGTAAAAATGGGCACTCCTAACATTGAAATAACTAGAAGTCAGGCAGAAAAGGATTTCCAAGAAAAAATAGTGTACTCTAGAATTCCTTTCCAGGACAGATGTTCTGAATCACAGAATCAACTTTAGAGGTTGGAAGTGACCTCCAGAAATCATCGAGTCCAACCCCCCTGCCAAGGCAGGATCCCCTAGGGTAGTTCACTCGAGAATGCATCCAGGCAGGTTTTGAAAGTCTCCAGAGAAGGAGACTCCACAACCTCTCTGTGCAGCCTGTTCCAGTGCTCTGTCGCACTCACTGTAAAGAAGTTTCTCCTTATGTTGATGTGAAGCCTTATGTTTTCCAAATTGTAGCTATTGCTCCTTGTCTTATTGCTGCTGACCAGTGAAAAGTGATTGGCCCTATCCACTTGACACCCACCCCTCAGATAATTGTGTACGTTGATCAGACCTCCTCTCGGTTTTCTCTTCTTCAGACTAAACAGCCCCGGGGTCTCAGTCTCTCTTTGCAGGGGAGATGCTCAAGTCCCCCAGTCATACTCATGAGTACTTCTTGAGTGGTACTGACTGCCTTAGTCAATGCCTTTTGCATATAGTGTTCATGGATACCTTCTCCATTCTCACCACACTAGCCTCAAAATACTACATTGTAAAAAGTACATTTGACTTTTAAAATTACCTATGGATACCTATAAAATGAAGGTTCCATGATTTAAGTATGCTACAGTCCTCTGACGCTCACAAATCACAAGATGTGCTGCAGATATGGGTGAATTTCAAAAAACATATGTAATATTTTAATCATGTCATGTGTCATCCTAACAAGATCATGTTCACAATTAGATGCTGCTGTAAATTAACACCTATAATCCAGTTCCTGCCTGGATTTAAAGTGGGAGTAAGGAAAGAACAGGCCTTCTTCATGTAGGGAACCTCTCCTTTCTGCCAGCAAATGAAAAACAAAATAAGTCTTATCTACTGACAAGTGAGGAGACACAGAATATATATAGAGACAGCGTAGTGTGAGTTTATGCCAAAGGCATTGTGCCTGTGACTGCAAGTGAACAGCAAAACCCCTAGTGATCCACAATTGTACAAGTGGTATCATTTCCTGTGGAGACACTGCTGCTGGTCTCACCACTTGGTTGCCTCAGAAAATCACCTCATTTGCCTGCTTCAGCCATTTGGTGAGATAAAGAATGAGGCACAAAGGGGCGGCAAACTATAGTGGCACTGAGGGAATGAAAATTAAATTAAGAATGTGAGGTTAAACTAGCAAAAGTAAATGTACAGTATTGTCTACACTGCTTTTTTTTTTTTGCCTATGTAGGCCCAGTATGTGAAGAGATACAGCCCAAGTGCAAAGTAATGACTCTGATAGAACATCCTACTGCAATTAGAAGCACAAAATTGTGTTTTTCCCCAGTTGTGACAGAAAACTCTTAATAGTGGTATATCTCAGAACACGAGTTCTAAGAAACATCAATGGGTAGAAAGTTCTGCATGCAGATATGCTCAGAGACTGAGAATGGAGAAGACACATACAAAAATTATATTAAATGTGATCTATTAGGATAGTCAATCAAATTATGATGCAGAATGAAGACAACTTCACCACTTCAGATAGACAATTCTTTTACTCAGAGATATTGTTGTTATTAGAAGAAATGCAGAGAATAGAAATGTTGCATCAGCTCCCTTCCTGATGGGCACAAGGAAATGTGATTCTGCATCAGATCAGCGACTTCATCCTGAACTCTTTGAATATTTCCTGCAGGCCAGCTGGGCTGCTCAGCCTGCAGGGCAAGGCATATTACAGGCTAGCACAGAGCAAGCAGCACAAGTGTTCACTGTGTGCTGTACCTTTAAAGTTGTTCTTTTGTCCTGTCTGCAAGATTAACATAGTTCGCTGAAACTGAGTTTCTTTAGCCTACTTTGTACATGTATGGCGGTTTCAATATCTGCAGCCAAGTTTTGTAAGGTACAGCTCTTAAAGGTACCTCATATACTAGTGTAAGTGGTAAGTAAAATAGGAAGAAAATGATGACATTCTTCAAGAAACAGCTTTAGGTCCTTGAAAATGATTCTTTCAGTTTGCCTGCAACTGTAAAAATGAGTTTCAGGTAATAGCTTTTCTTTTATATAGTAAGTGACAAATGAGCATTTAAACATTGACTCATCCACCAACGAAGATATAAAGAACATAAAAACTCACTGTGCTAACAGGGAGTTTGAGTAGTAAAGTCACCTGATATTTCAACCTGATGATTACACCATAAGGATATTCATTTGTCTTTACTTTCACTCCAGTGTTCAAAAAAGTATATATATTTCCAGCAAAGACAATCAACCCTTTTAGCTTCTACCATCTATACTTCTTCACTAACCCCCTCAAGAGTCTTCCATTCAAAGTTCATGGGTCTTCTACAGCCATAAGGGCTACAACTAGAATATTCTGACCTCAACACATCTCAAGGGAGCAAAAATACTGAAAGAAACTCTCCTCCAGTGTTCCCACTCACTCAATATAGGATTAAATACCCAAAGAAAAAATTCCATGGAAAAAAGTCTTATCCACTTTGATTACCAATAGCATTTCATATAATCGGATCATTTTTGTGTCTCAATGTGACAGAAATGACAAGTAAAATCATTATACTGGGCCTAAGATCTTTCTACCTGGGGGGGATGGAATCTAAACCAAAATAACAGAGTATGAGGAGGGAATTTTGTGCTTATTAACATGGAAGTTCTCATTTCTCCTAGAAAATACCTTTCCAAAGCTTTACAATGAATACTGGTATGAGAAAACTCCAACAGCACAAACAGAAGTTCACCTCATAATAACCATTATTTAACAGATCAGCTGAATTTTAACATTTCAAGAGACAATCTGTGTTTGTGGTGAGTCAGAGGTATAATTTATTGTCGAGGTTTTATTTCAGTTGTCTCCTGCATTATGAAAGGAAGCCATAAGAAATAAAACATTAAGATTTTTACTATGCTACTTGCAAGGATATCTTACATTAGGTTTCTGGAGGCTTTGTGATGGGCTTGTTTGTTTTGAATCAAGAAGAAAATTACTCAGTGCAATAGTATGTTTTCCGTTTTGAAAAATAAAATATGTCTTTTTAGCTTTCCCACTAGCCTACAATAGATATGCTTGCCCAAAATTTATGCAGGTCTTTGAAAACAAGTCAAGATCTTAGCTGATTTTAGCAAATATGTATTTTCTAGTAAAATCACACCTTTAACATTTTGTTCTACTTTTTCCAACAAAATGCTTCCTTAGCAGACAGACAATAGTGGTGTAAAATTTGGAAGTGCCCTGTCCACTGTTTTCACAATTAAAATAAATGAAATCAGCTTTGCAGACATTTTAAAGTGTATTTAATAAATTTATTAAAATGCTCTAGGACCTGGAAACTTTCAAAAGAATCAGTCAATGAGGAAGACATAGAGATAATTATTTGATTCAGTCATATGATGATTTTCTCTTTCTGCTGACTGACAGTTGAAGAATATTGAGCTCATGAATTCGGTGAGACTTGCTTTCTAGCACTAGGAGCCTTTGGAAAATAGTTCGTTGCAACTCTGTGTGAAAGCTACTTCATCCTATAAATGGTTTCTTGTGATCTGAACACTGAAACAAAATTAGACCAAGGATGCTGGAAAGAGTGTAAATTAACTAAGGTCTTCACTCACTGGCATCCCAGCAGACAGACAGTAATTCTTTAATAAGAATGAGGGTATAAATGAACAATAGATTCAGCATGGAAAGGGTCAAAACCACAATTCAAAGTGGAACAGACCCTGTAACATTTACATGCAAGCTTTGTCATTGCAGTAGAACAAATGAGGTGTGTTTGACAGTAACACAACAGTTCCAGTTCAGCTTGCCACTTTCTGCTGCAGGACTCTTCACTTAAGGTGCTTACAGCTTTGCAAAATTTTAATAATTTGGGCTATTCTCAAAAATATTTTTTTTGGTAAAGTTTAGAGAAAACCAATAGGACTATTTATAAAATTATGTGAAAGAAAAAATGTAAAAGTTACAAATAAGATGAAAAACACATCTCTGAACCACACCTCCCTTTAACTGAGAAAGGCTCCTATTCACTGGAGCCTTAGACTTGTCAATAAAAAGTTTCTCTTATGATTCAGCCTGCTCTGAGGATGATCCAGTCTAGGACTGTCAAGGCAGTGCAAAATGGCAGTGCTCTACCAGGTTCATCTCACTCTGTGCCTAGGTTCCAAGACAGTGTGCTGGTTTGAACTAATTGGAGAATTTGAGTGAGGAATTAGACTATTGGTTGAGAGAGGAAAACACAGTATGTCACTTCACCCAGAGCTTTACTGAGAAAGAAAAAAAATTGTTTTAAATTGTAACCCAAACATAGATAGTCAGACTGCTTCAGGCCTCTCTGGCTGCAACTGCTCCTTGCATGGTTCCTTTGTCTCTGTCTTTTGTAGCTGATTCTTAATAATTCTACTAACTTTTTTCCTACTACTAATTCCCCTGGCTGATCTACCTCAGCTTATCTGCAGCATCAACAGGTGGTGAGACAAGATTAGGAAAGGGGGGAAAGGTGCTAGGGGGTGGTTGGTTACCCCTCTTGGGGATTTTGATCCCTGAGAGGGCTGTGGTGTTTCTGTAGTACCTTTTCACTGTATATATTTGTAAATACCTGTTATACATTGTAAATATCTGCTTGTATATTGTGCATTGCTGTAAATATAAAGCTTCATTTATCAACTTCCAGTGTTCTGAGTCCTAGCTGGGGTTTATATCAAAAGGTGGGGGCAGGTAACTGCTAAACCACCACACAGGAAGGAGGAAGTCTGTCTTCCCTAGTGCCCCATCTGGCCCTCAACATTCAATATAATTTGCTGACCAGAAAGGTCTCTGTGCAGCCATCATTGCACCAGGCACTTGTTAGAACCACCTTAAAGTGGGAGCTTTGCCAAGTACCCGTGGCATTCCTTCTAGCTACATTCTTGCCTCATTTGCTGTGAATCAAAACTGGCACATATGGCTGTGGGCACAGGGATCCCAACCTCTATTGATGAAGACATTTGAACATGTCCAGTGAAAAACTTGGAGGTTTCAACAACACTAACTGGAGCATTTCTTGTCTTCAGAGCACTGAACTTTGTAACCTTGGCATATGCAATCCCATATCCAATATGGGTTTTAAAAGGACTATCCTACTTGTCTTTGGAAATGGATAACCACCATCCCACCAGTGTTCCAGCCCTAGTCACTCCAATTTTAAGAGATACACCCTAAGGACTGACATATATAATTCAGGTTTTGGATCACAATAACCCCTGTGAAATCTCCTGTCTTGGCTGTCAAAGAAATTGACCTTTTTGAGTTTAAAGGTGCTATCTCATAGGAATCCTCTCAAAACATGAAGGTTTTAAACATCCATCCAAGAAAAACAATATCTGAAAGTCTTTTGGACTCTGCTTCTGGGTTTCTGAATATATGAATTTGTCATTACTAACTTTGGAATCACTTCTCCAGAGGATAAATATATGTGTGTGTGCATATATATATATTCTGTACAAAATTAAATTAAATGTATACATTTCACAAACAATTCAATAAATAATAGGCTTTAAGAATTCCTTGAAATGTTACTCTGCATTTCAAGCCCTTTATCTGAGACAGCTTCCACACACAGTCTCCTTTTACAGCTTATATATACAGTTTTAATTATCAGACCACCCAACAGGTTAAATGTTGTATGTAATTATAAGTTGCACCCAAATTTCTAAGTTGCTGAGCTTTGGAAACTTCTGATGCCTGAAAGGAAGACCTAGCTGCACAAATAAATAGCACGTAAATCTTTTACTATGTTCTTTCCATAACACATTAGCTACATGGTTATAGTATAGCTTCTCTCCTCGTTTCTAAATTTTCAGTTTGTGACAGAGGATAATCTCTCTAAATCTCAAATGAATTTCAGTGACCAAAAGGACTGAAAGGCCTGTGTTGTCCCATAGAGTGCCCAAGTATGGAATCAAATCACACTGGGTCATACATAATTAGCAGAAACAGGCTCCTTGTGAGAGAAGCTATTCCTGAGTAAACTCTGAACTTTTGCCAGTTCCTACTGACTGAGGACAGAGTCGACCCTGACTGCATTCTTCCCTCGGGCACTTCTGAAGTATCTGAAGTTACAGAAGGAAAATCTCACTATTTGTCAATGGGAATGCAGAAATTTTTGCTGACCAAGCAGCCTGCAGAAATTATAAGAACCACAGGGAAATCCTGCAGATGTTGAGTAGTCCTCAGACACAACCACCTTTATGTTCCTTTGCACAAGGCTCTCTATTCCCGGGACGGCACTGGCAGCATATCCTTCTTGTCGTCTCCTTGCTTTTGCTAAGATTTCATCACCATGCAGAAATGAAATTACATGACAGTTAATGCTGGCTGCCTTAAGTTCCCTGACTGTTCCTCAAGATTGTATTGAAGATATGGGACATAACTACAGACTTTAACAGCCAGCCACAAGGCCCTCAGGTCAACTGGAAGCCTTGCACCTCTGCTAGCCCAGATAGGCTCCAGTGTCTATGAGCTCAGGATGAACATCCTGCACTTACATTGCTTGGAAGCCACAGATTAAGCAGAAAGATGACAGATCTATTGAAAGACCAGATCACAAAAAAAGACATTGTCAATGTTTCTATTCACTCCTTTCACATTCCACTGTTTAATATATTTTTGTTCTCTGATCTTGGAGGTCTCTTCCAACCTGGCTGATTCTATGTGGCTTTGAGATATTTTCTTACAAGACCATGGACTATTTTAAATCAATTTCATGCATGTACTTCTCCAATTCTAATGAAAATCTTAAGAAAACTTTCTATTAATAAGACATAAAAAAATAAAGTTACATAAATAAATGCAAATAAGATTATGTTTAAAGCATCTAAATTTCACCCAAAAAATCAGTTTTTGTTTGGAGAAAAAAGCGAAGAGGAAATGCCTTCACAGAAAGTAGGTTGGGATACCTTTCAGGCACAACTATTGCTTGACCTCAGCCTTCCTTCTCTAGGCATACGGAATAACTTCCAAAAGATTACAAAATTTTAATTTTAAGCAGCTAAAAAGGTTGCATTTTAAAAATTTTCTCTTATCTCAATAAATGACTTGTCAAAATTGAAAATTCAGAGAGATTTTGACAGGTCATATAATTGTTTTTCATTTTGTCACTTGGAAGTTTAAATAAAACCCAAAACAACAACAGATAAATTAGATACACAGTGAAGCAAGAAACTTTTATATTTTTTGTTGTTCTTGTCTCTCACTCCTACAAAACAAACAAAAAACCAAAACCCAAAAAAACCCCGCCCCAGATAATTGCATGTAACTAGTCACCATTACTTCAAACAAATTACACTCTGTTGAAGCATGAATAGATATTTCTGGCACTCTTTTGAGTTAAATGCATCTTATTTTCACTTGACAAAAGATATTTGTAGATGTACCTTGTTTAATGGCATTATGGTTTGGCTGCACCAAAACTGCTCCTCAGGAAACCTTTCCTTCTCATGTCACTTTTCAAATAAATATTTGTAACTTTTATCTCAGAAATTCTCAAGTTCACTAAACAAATACAGTCTCTGAACACAGGGTTCTTTGTGCTTTATTTATTACAGATCATCTCCCTAGAACATTACTTTAAAAGGCTATAGAATGAAGAAAGGAGGCAGTGTGACAAGCTTTCAGCTAAAGCACTTATACATATACTACCTTTTTAAAGTTTTACTTCTTGAATAAATTGATAGAGTCAAGCCACTTAAACTGCTGGGTCATGTCTATCACTGGAAGAAGCATGTTTCTATAAAAAGGAAGTTTAATTTTGTCACAGAACATCAATACTAAAAATCACTAGACAGCCTGCATGGGTGAAACACTGAATCTGCAAAGTCAATGGAACAAGTTCTATTGACTTCTGTGAAGAAGTCATCCCTGACTCTCTCACATGACATTGAACTACGCATGTGCTATAAGTACTTCAGAGATGTAAGAAAAAGGTGAACACTCCTGCCTCTCCTTGTTTCACAACACTGAGTGGCAAAACACACTAAGAAAGCCACAGATTATTTAAAAAAAAAATTAAAGCTACATATAACCTGCAAGTATAAAGCTACTTTTATACAGGGGGAGGGGAAAAAAAATATTTGCTGTTTGGTCAGAGTTTTTTGATGCCCAAAAGTTTCAGCAGTCCAGTTACTGGATAGTAGCAATGCCAAGCACAAATACAATGCCCACCAATGCAATTGAAATTCAAGATTTCTGAAAAGGTGTTCAGACCTGAGCCTTTGCTTCAAAGCTGTCTTTGTACAAAATATTCTCCAACTTGAAAGATCATCATCTGCAAATGTAATCTATTTTCAGGAGAAACTTGCAAAACATTATATAAGCTGCTGCTGTTTCAATGACAGAAAGTACAATGCAAAGACTATACAGTGTAGCTGTGGACATGATGTTAACATCCATTATAGCACAGCATCAGACGCTAAACTGAGGTCTAGCACCATTCAGCATGCCAGAGAGCTTTATCTTTTGGGATGCAGGATGAAATGACTGAGATCTATTGAGGAAGCTTTCTCATACAAATTCACAAGAAGAATGAAATGCTAAAGAATGATTACAAGGGCAGTTTCTAAGCTACATAAAGGTTTAAGAATCTAGTGTATTATGCTTTAGTACACCTGGCCACCACCTCACAAAATAAAAAGCAAATGGTGAACTCAGTTTCACTACAGAGAGCTTCTTGGTTGTGCCATGAAGCAACATATCAGGTTTAACCACTTGAATTCAAGGGCTGTAAAAACAAATTGAGTAGTTATGTTGCTAAATAGGTATTTAAGTGTGAAAATTCGGTAGGAAACAATGTTGCAAGACTGTAGCAACAATGTCTCAAAACTTGGAGTAGGCATCAGTAGAGGAGAAACAGATTTTACCTTGAAACAACATAAATTTCACACACTCAAACCCCCCTCTCCCCGTCTCTTACCAACTCCCCACCTCGGAGCACCACTCCAACCTGTGCACATGTGTGACCAGGATCCCTCACAAAGACAGAGTAACATGATGTAAGTATGTATAAAAAGATTGGAAAGGTTATCCTGAAAGTCTGTGTTCATCTCCAAGGAGGAAATAAGACAGAAAACAATGATATAAGACACAAATCTAGAAAAAGCAGAAAGATCCCAAAAATTCACTTTTACTACTTTGTATTCTTACAATGACCATGGAAAATCAACACTGGACACATACCTGAATCTTTATATAAATTTCCACTGCCCTAGACATTGTCTGTCAGCATGTTTGCTTTCTTTAATCCTTCCTTCTTCCATTTGCTTTGTTTTATTCTCTGTCCACCTCCAATCCTGCTGTTTGCTTTGATGCCAGGAATAGTGGCACAGTGGAACAAGAATATGCACCACAAAATCACTCACAGCCTTCTCAGATACAGATTTCATTTAATGAGGTCTGAAAAAGACCTGACCAGCCAGAAAGTCAGTCTCTGAGTACATGCAATTGCTGGTCACCAGCAAAACTAGAACACTGCTGACATAAGTCAGCCAACGGAATGATATGCAGCATATCATTTTGTGACAGATGTGGAGTGCACATTTGTGCTTCAGATATTCGAAGCTGCATTGTCTCTAAATATACACAAAGGTACAGCAACACCTACATGTGCAAGAGTATAATTTGGTTTGAAGTTTTCAGATAACTGTCCATATAGAGACACATTTTCTGATTAATATTGCCAAACAATTTCAACCTTGCACTTGTCTCAAAAGGAATATCTGAATTATCTGGGCATTGGCAACAAGTGAGTATAGGTACATGCTTACACATACACAGAGGGCAGAATATTACCCTTGCCTTTCAAATCTGAGGAAAAGAAGGCAAGAGAAGCTTCTCTATAGATTTTAGAGGGAGCAGATATTAACATTTGTCCATATAATCTCTTCATTCCACTACTTGAAAGCCAAGCAGAGAAGAAGCATTAACATCTCAATTCCAGCTCATGAGTTTCAGGCTAAATTATATTTTACCTCTCTTCTGCTTTGTATCAGTATTCCAGGTCCACCTTTACAACATTTACATATATTTCTGTGCAAATAACTTTGAAAATGCAATTCTATCTGTTATGATTTTAAATGAAAGGATGATAAATTCTGATGGTTGATTCTCCTATGTGATTGCTGTGTATTCCTAAAAACTAAAGCTACTAGCAGCTGTAAACTTTTCTTCCCCATAGTTACTTAACTTCAATGACAAATTTAGGTTATAATTAACATTATTAAGTAAATCAGAATATTAAAAATAGAACTGTAAAAGGATAAAACCAATGTAGATATTTTAGATATAACACAAAAGTTTTAATTAAAACACAGAATCTTCAATTTGCTCCTAAATAAAATGGTAACCTACACTTGATTGATTTTAGGAGTGTTGCTGATATATCTTGTTATAGTAGCATGAATCACATATTAATTAACAATTTGAGTAATTAAAATGTTTTTATTCTTTAACGATAGTAGAGATGGAGCCAAATATCTATCATACACATGCAAAATTTATGTTATGCAGCTCTGAAGGAAATTTAGTGCTGATAGGAATTTGGTCTGGCTGACTACTATATATTTCGAAATTAGTATTTTAGCTTGCTTGGTGTATGACAATATGTACAAACTGACTTGATTTAATAGAAAAATCTGTTGTTCATGAGGACATTTTTGTCCTCCTTATAACTAAAGGTAAACAAAGCCTCTTCCATCTTTTCTGGACATTTACTAACATTTACAGCTTCTGTCCAAACTGAGTGTTCCTATGATCTTCAAAAGGCAATTATCTGTGTGCAGCAACTTACCTTTACAGGACTGCTTTCTTTTCCTTAGAGAAATCAAGAGTTCCTCAGAGTACTTCAGCAATTCTATGATAACATTCTATAATGGTGTGACTAAAGGGTTAGATCAGTGGATGTTGTCTGTCTTGACTTTAGTAAGGCTTCTTAGGCAAGCTCAGGAAATGTGGGTTAGGAGAATGTATGGTGAGATGGATTGAGAATGGCTAAACAACAGAGATCAGATGATTGTGATCAACGGTGCAGAGCCCAGTTGGAGACCTGTAGTTAGTGGTATTCCCTGGTGTCAGTAATGGGTCCAGTTTCTTTCAACATCTTCACTAATGTCCTGGATGAGAGGATAGAGTGTAACCTCAGAAAGTTTGTGGATGATACCAAGCTGGGAGGATTGCCTGACATACCATGAGGCTGTGCAGCTATTCAGCAACACCTAGACAGACTGGGAAACTGGGCAAAAAGGAGCATAAGGAGGTTCAACAAGAAGGAGTGTTGTACCCTGCACCTGGGGAGGAACAATGCTATGCACCACCACAGATCAGGTGACAACCTGATGGAAAGCAGCTCCGTGGAGAAGGACTTCTGAGCCTGGAGGGCTGTGAGGCTATTGAGGAGATAGAACATCTGTTTTACAAGAAAAGGCTGAGAGACCTGGGGCTGTTTAGTCTAGAAAAGAGAAGACTGAGAGGAGATCCTATTAATGTTTATAAATATCTGAAGAGTGGGTGTCAAGAAATTGTGTCTTTTCAGTGGTGTCCTGTGATATCATAAGCACAATGGATACAAACTGGAACACTGGAAGTTCCACCTCAACATGGAAAAACTTATTTGCTGTAAGGATGATAGAGCACTGGAACAGGCTGACCAGAGAATTTGTGGAGTCTCCTTCACTGGAGAATTTCAAGACCCATATAGATGCACTTCTGTGTGGCCTGCCCTAGATGAGCCTGCTTTGGCAAGAGACTTTGGACTTGATGATCTCCAGAAGATCCTTCTGATCCCTATCATTCTATAAATCTATGAATTCATGCATATATGTTCTTCCTATACACAATGGCCAAAATTCCACCTTACTCAGATCAGTACCACAAGGAATACAAACATTGTCACTATAGTTGTTAAATCCAAAGTCTAATCATTGCAATTCATATATAAGAAGTGCCTTCAGCTTGTTTCCCTTTATTGACTTACACAGGTTGCAGCTTTCCCTGTCACATTATGCATCAGCAAGGGCTCTGTGGACTGGCCAGAGCCCTGGTTCCTCTAAGGAGGCCTGCTGCTGCCTCTCCTCTTCTGCAGACCTCTCTCCCCTTCCCAGGGCCTGCTTCTTTCCCCTGGACCATTTCAGCCCTCTTCATCAAACACCTTGTCACCTGAAGGATTCAGGCAGCGTGGTCTAAACAAAGCTCACCACATGCCTCACCAATCTACACACCCATCCACTTTCTATTGCATAAACAATTCTGTGCCTTTTGCTGGTTTCATGCTTCAAACATTATCACTCATTTTTGTGTTATTCACCTTTGTTTACCTCATGCTTCTTTTCCATTCATCTTCTGTGGCCTTTATTCTCACCTCCCTCCATGATCAGGACTTGTGCTGTCTGTGGGTGCTGGGGCATCAGCTGCACTCTGAGAGGAGGCAGAATCTTACCCCCTGATGGACACCACCTGTAACAGCTAGTTCCAGATGGTTCCAGAGGGTTCCAGCAGTCCCAGGCTGTGGCCCTTCCATTTCACCTGTGACACCTTCCTAGAAGTGGGTGTGAGAACAGAAAATTGCACCTAGCAGCAAGGTCTGAACATGAGAAACAGCCCCATGATGGCAGAGGAGGAGAGGTGAAGGAGAAGCACAAAGGCCAGCCTGTGTTACTTAAAAAAAAAAAAAAGTTTGGTTTGCAAAAGTTTACTATCTCTCCTTTTTATTTTTTTTTTTAAAGTGATCCTTGTCAAAAAATCCCTCTCAAACACATTGACAACTAGCACAATATACCGTCAGCTCTAAGATTTTGATGAAAAAGACATATGTACACAAATTTCTATGTCACCCCAAGTAGTACAAAAATACCTAGGTACTGCACCAGTTCTCGCAAGTGCTAGCCACAACAACAGAGACTTTCTTGTGTACCCACACATATTCTAATTTAAGTAAGTTCAGCGGGAACTTCTGCTTTTACTCCAAACAATTTTCCCAATAAGCCACACAAAATCAGTAACCCTGTCCTACCTCTATCTTATTCTTAATTTTGGTACTAACAACTTCAGATACTCCACAGCACTGTCAAACCACAGTATATAATATAGTTTCAGTATTTAAACCTTCATCCCACTCTGGGTTGAAACCATGATATTTCTATGTTAGAATCTCTACATTTCTACACTATGATAACCTTGTTTGCTCCACTGTGTAACATGTGTGAGAGATCTTTCATTTCTCCTCAATGGGAAGAGAATGGCTCAACTGCACATCATAGGTATTAAACAACTGGAGTCAAGTTGCAGAAGCCTGTGTTGGAAGGTCAACAGCTTGAACTCCTTTCTCTACACATCTTCACTTGCCATCAGGTCAGCACAAATATTTAAGGTCTGAGTGCAGCTGTGAACAAAGCAAGCCAGTGTTGGTGAAGTGGCACAGATTCTTTCCCCTCATGCAGTACGACTTGTACATGCCACAGCAAATAACCCAAATGACGGGGCCACTGTCCCTTTACCCTCTTACGCATTATTCACCTGATGGTTGATCCAACCCATAAGTCTGACAACTCTTGTGTGCTTTATTTGCTGGCAATTTTGAATGCTATCAAAATTCCTCTACAAGGTTGCCTCCATCTCTCCACATATTTCATAATACTTTGCATCAACTTAAGTTTCATTCCTACAAAATCTTATTCCTCAAGGCCTGATCCTTCCAGAATATTTTCTAACACTGTCTGGCAGAATATCTTTCTCCATCATGAAAAGGAATACATATACTTCTCAAAGTAGCAAGCAATTGGAATAGTTCTGTCCAAGTATTGTCAATCACTATGTGAAATACAGAGAATCTGGAATTCCCTCGGCAGTAGCAGAGAGTCCCAAATGCTGCAGCTTTCATAGCTTTCTATGGATTATTCTGGGCATCTTGAAGTACAGAAATCTGGGGCCTACAGACTAGTCAGATATAGAAAGACCAGCTAAATGTTGGCACATAAATATGCAACTTTGCCTTTCATGCACTGTTACCTTACATCCAAATGCTTGTCTTGACTCAGAATCATAGTATAAGGACTACACAGACAACAAAATAACTTTCATAGTGTGTCTGTAAGAATAACTTGAATCAGGAATGTTCTAGAAGCTAAACTGGAGGATGCTCTCAGAAGTATACTCCATGCATTCTGCTACTGGGAGATAGTTTGTGAGACCTGACTAAGCACTTCAGTAAATACCCATTGAAGTAACCATTCTTTATCCTAGACATACTAATAAGAAACAGTAAGAAACAGCAGCTGTGTCATATGTCCTCTCCTGCTTTAACAACAAACCTGGACTTCAGGCAGCTGAAGCTAAGAAGAAATTCCTTAACTTCCACTAGTTGTAGAATACATGTTTTCCTTTCAAGGAAGTTGCTGCAATAAATATCCAACACTAAAGAGTCAATGCTACTGCAGACCTAACTTCATCCATTCCCCAGAATCCTCTAAGAAGGTAAACAAAGTATGTAGAGGATTCATGATCACTAACTGATCTTATGAAATCTGTGATAATTCAGTGAAGACTGTAAAGAAGATGAAGACATAAATTAAACTAAATGCTTTCACTGACCTTATATTCCTTGAGACATGCTTTATATATGACCTAGATGCCATCATTATAGAACACGGAAGCAGACTCCCACTTCAGATTTCAAAGCACACTCATGACCTTATAGCATTCAGCCATAACAGAAGAAGGCTACACCTGGACCAGAGAGATTCTTACTGTGCATAGCACAGAAGGTTACTATGGGAGCCAGACTCTGCCCAAAAATTAAACTTGGCTTGTAAACACCAAGATCAGGACCTGTAAACTTTTTTTTAAAAAAGCAAAAAATCCCAGTATCCTGTGTCCATGTTTCCCCACTGCATTCTGAAATCCATTCTCAAGTATGTAAATCTTTCTGGTTTACTGACATTAGTAAAGAACTAGATCATCAAATGTTTAAAATAAAAATCGAAGTTTGATCATTAAAGGACAGAATTTAATGCCTTTCTAGTATTCCTTTTACCTACATACATACATATGCACAATGGTGCCAACCCCTTTCATCTGATAATTTCAGCCAATAAAGCTGTGAAAATTACTAAGTCCCACCTTCAAAGCTATCACTGTTATTACAGACAAGTCTCTCTCTTTTCTCCACTCTTTCTCACTTATACACAAACATGCACATAGATGAGCTGCCAGTTCTATTTATTAGATTCTTCATACACAGAGAACAGATACCTCATCTGCATTTTATCAGGTGTCTGTATAATTAAAGCTTATTGCAAACAGAGATATTATTGGTGTATTTTATTACTTGTCTATGAACAACTGAACAGAGTAAGAGGCATAAATGAATTGAGTTTTACAGTACTTTGTTTTAAACAAATGTCACTACCTACACACACCTAATTATCAGTTCTTACACATTCTGCCAAATATCAAGCCTATAGTTCATAAGCCAGACTCATGACAGGCAGTAAATATATTCACCTTAATTTAAAATTTTATTGCAAAATGCCCTCTATACTATGTTAACCTACATTAAATCACAGCATGCAACACCACCTTACTACTGCTTGCTTACTTATTTGAAAAGCAGAAAACAGTACAAATTCCTGTTTCCAGAGATCTGTACTAAAAGTGACATAGCTGCATGTACAAATTTTGAAACAACAGTGCAGGATGAGAGACTAAGGCTGTAAAAAAAAGTACAAGATTTGTCAAAAGCCACTTTGTTATTTTTTAAATCACATTTTTAAAGACTACACGAGCCTTTCAAAAGTTCCTCAGTAGTTCTTTCTACTACACTGTAACAAAATGTAAATTTTTACCTAGATCAGGCAGAGCACTTCATAATCATGATCCACTGCACAGTCGGGTGGAGACTGTTTAGCAGTGTAGGCTACTGAAGACCATCAGATATCTCCATAACAAAGAAGAGTATGCTCAGGAATGTGTATGTGAGTTACATCTGTGCGAGGAGCTCAAATTCAAGCCTCGTGCTTCTTAGGTAAGTGTTTTGCTACCAGCCAAGAGGTTGCTCAGTAGCTGAGCCCTTCAGAGGTTCTCTTATACTTAACCTATAGTTCTTTACGGGTGTTTTGTTGTCTCCCAATGCTGTCTCTATTGTCACTGCAGACAATGAGACATGGTGGTGATGAACATCACAGTCATGTTGCATTTGCCAATAAGAATTATCTTTTGATCCCATCCTTTGCAGTATTGGTCTTTGAGTGTCCCACATTGAAAGGAGTCTGAAGCCATTATAACAAAAAGCACTGGAAGAGCTTGGACTGTTAAAGGCTACATCTGGGCTCAGTAACATGCATACTAATAACATCATTACAGCCGAGTGGTTTGGAGAGTGTGTTTACTTTGTTGTGGTTCCCATCACCTTCTAGAGCTGAATTGTTAATATGTGGTTTTAAATTCAAATAGCACACAGGGCTAATTTTCTTGTATTTGCCCAAAAAATTAGGTTACATAGTTCATCTAATTCTCCCTCCACTTTTTCATGTGTGGGTGGTACTCCTTGTAGAGAGTACTTCTTTTCCATGACATTGAACTTGAACCTGACTGACCTTTCTATAATGAGTGAATTGAAAACATCTCCCTTTGGAATGTGGCTTGTAGATACTGGATACGCCAGTTTTTCTGCATTTGATGAATTAAAGGGGCAGAGCCCCTTTCACAGGCCTAGACCAGGGCAGTTATTTAAAAGCATACAAAAAAAAAAATTTCCTCTTGCAGTCAGTCTTCTTAATTAGAGCCCCTCCACTACTGTAAACAAAGACTTCCCCCCCCNAGCATTCTGAAGGCAAAGCAACAGACTTTTTAAAGTAACAGGAATATATTTAAGCAACACAGTCACACTTTTTTGTTTTGAAACTGACATTTCTACCTTTTACTTCCTATTGTTCTTTATCTTCCATGATCAAAGTTAAACAGAGTTGCATTCAGAACAAGACACATAGAACAATCATTTAGACATTTCTTTCTTTTAAGCGTTTATAAACTAAGGATTCATGTTCTTTATTTTAGAATTATATTTTTTTGAAAAAGAACAATACCTAATTGATAGAAAGCAGCTGAAAAAAGTCAGCAGCTGATAGTCCGGCACTACTGGCATCAGATCTTAATCATAATGTATTCTCTGTCTGGTTTGTCAGACTCTATCATTCACGAGTACCTTCAATGGACAGTAATTTGAGGTGTGGCTTATTAGATCACACGATCTTATGAATAATAAGAAGTTATGGAAAATTGCATCCAGGCCTGCTATCCAATTTTCACTGGTGTCACCCACTTTATAGTGAGGCAGCATGTTTATGCATGATTTCTGTTTCATATGTATTGACTAGATCATTTTCCCTGTTGTCCTGAGAATTGATGACATGCAGTGTATTAAGAATGATGACCTCCACAAGGGGGATAACACTTTCTCTAGATTACACTATTGTCAAAACATATTGGTATTTCCTTTACACATGTTACTGCCATATTTTTCTGCCTGAAAGACCCTGTTAAAGTAAAATCTTGCTGCAGTTTCTAAATAAGATCCCAAGGACAGGTGTTTCTGTCACCATACTCTCTACTATCCTCCAAATTTGTTTTAGCTTAAGAACTTCTGTCAAATGACCAACCTGATACAATTTCCTATGTCAAAAGAGTACTGGAACCAGGTCAGCCCTTCAAGGCAGTTCTTGATAACTTTTTGGAGGGTCAGATTTGCAAGATACCACTTATTGCTGCTATACTTCAAAATGTCAACTTCTGGAAGCAGATAAACTCTGTTATGATTAGAATTAAATATTTAGATTTATAATAGAGAAGTGATTGAAATTCAAGGAGCAGCATCTTGAATGAAAATAGTTTCCTGGAAATAAGTGTCATTCTTGTCATCAATACAATGCTATTGGCTTTTTAACTTTTGAATAATCCATTCAGAGCCCTAACATGTCATGATATAGTCCCATGGTAGGTAGATTAAGTATGCTTTACAGTACCACTGCTATCTGCTTGTTGCCAAATCCAAATGCAAATCCAGGCTGTGCACCAGTGACTCTTCTTTGGCTAACCAGGCTGTGCAAGCATGTTTCAATTACCTAAAAGTTATAATTCATCCATAAGTAGCAGAGAGGAAATCAAAATAAAGGTGATCAACTTCAAAAGTAATGACTTCTCATTTAAATAAAAATAGAAAGAGAACTCCTCTCCTTTAAGTTAATTTAGCAAAGACAACTCCCTTCCCTCCCCCCAATATTTTCCTATTACCCTGTTCCCAAATTATACCAATTGGCATGTAAGCCATTATATTTTAATGCTTCCATTACAGCAAACTCTCTCCAGGTCTCAAAAAATCTTCCTTAATGGGAGAAATCAGATTGAAGAGGCTCCATTTAAAGTGGATTATGTGAATAAAATTCTTCATGTAAAGAGGACCAGACATCAAAATCTCAAACAGTAAAGGTGTTCAGAAACTTTTTGGGGGTGTGTGGGAGGTGCTGAGATGTTTTCTGTTTTATTTTATATAGAGTTCCTGCACTGGATCTTAAACTTGTGGCAGGAAACAAAGATAGCGTATACCTAAGTAAAAGATATGTGAAGTCTGTAATTGAAACTAATTATATATTCTTTATATTTTCCATTTCCCTTTTCAAGCTGGACAGGTGGGAATGCTTTTGCTCTCAAGTTACAGAGTCAGGTTCAAGCTCTGTAAATCCATTCCAGTAAAACATCAGGCATTCACTGAACTCCCCCAGCCAGTTTTGTCCTCAAACATTCCTTCACGACCTTACCTGGCTTAAAATCAGACTGGGCCCATCCCCCAGGTCACCCTGGCTGCCTGCCCATCCACACATTTATGTCTGCCTTTTGAGTGTTTTCAGAAGTCCGTTAAATTGTGCCTTGGCAGACCAGATGCATTCAACTTGCCCTAAGACCCAAAGAGAGAAGGTTATCAAATTCCCTCATCTTTGCCAGACATACAAAGCTTCAAGTTCTCTAGCCCTGCAAGGAAGCTATGCAGTTGCACTAAGTAAGATGTTAGAACTTGTAAACATGTCATATAATATTATACTATGCCTGCAGGGCACTGAAGTTGGGAGGGCCCAGGGACAGAGTGCCTGCCCTCTTGATGGAGCTGTCTTAATGCATTTTTTTTCTTTTTCTTTTGAGACAACACAAGTAGAATTAGCTTCCATAAAGAGGCTGACACCACTTTCTTAAATCAACCAGCCTTGACATTTTTTTTCATATGATCTTCTGTAGATCTTCTTGACTGAAACAGGAAAACAAGCCACAACACTCTTGCACCTTCTACTGGATAACAACAGAAAAGAGGAAAAGTGAAAGCAAAAGAAAGAAGAAAACTTAAGTTCGCTCATATAAATAAGATTTAGAAAACGATTATTGCAAAGATAGGATGTTTATGTTTCTTGCTGTCCTGTTCTCAACAAGGGGCTTTTACTAGCCTCTTCAGTCTTGGATCCTGAGCAACAGCTTCAGAGAGAATAGAATTCTGTCCACAAGTGATAAATTTTCCTTGACTCATGATAAGATGACAAACTATTACTTTGAGCATGCAATTAAACTGACACATACAGCATGAAAGTAGAGTTAATACAATGAAAGCAATCTGAGGGAATGTGGTTTGTAACACGACCACAAATACAACAATCAAGAACAAAAATATATTTAAAATACACATGCATAAAAATCAGAACTACTCTGGACATGAGATAATGCAAACTAGCTTTGCTAGAAATGAGCTGCAAAATACCTTCATTTTCTCATACAGTGAAACCCTGATAAAATCACAACTGTTAAGGTCATGCAGTATATCAGGTGGAATCATAGTCTTTAGAACTCCATTATTAATGCACACAACCTCACAATCAAAGAGGATAAGAGCACAGTTCCCAGATGCCAATGATTTGATCCTATCTTATTTGGCTGTTTACATTTAAATAATGTAGCTGTATAAATTTAAATAATAAGAACCACCAACAGATAGAATGTAGTGAAAAAAAAGTGCCTTCTACAAGACCCTGAACATATACTACAAGGTGCTTTACAATTTATTTGAGCAGAGCTCATATTAAAAAAATAAAAAAAGACTCATTTCTTCTGCCATTATGGAAATAAAAGGACTTGTGCTTTAGTTCATTGCTAGCACTGCCAAAGAAACATGCAGTTCTCTAACCTCCAGTACAATGTACCCATAAGGTACCAAGCATCAAAGCATATTAAAAGATATTAACTGCATATTTGCTTATGAACAAGATAAAAAGCTGTAGGGCCTCCAGGTTCTCAAGCTGTGAGTGGAACAGCTTTGCAATTTGCCTGCAAAACTGCATTTTGATCTTAATGAATATAAAATGGCTGCCATTAAAAGTAAAACAGATTATTTCAGGTCTTTTAGGGCCCATAGCTCTTTGACGGTCTTGGAGGGGCACTATGATCTTTCATTAAAATCTCACAGCAGGACTCCCTCACCAGCAAATCAAGCCTTGCAGTCGAGGAGATTGGCTACATTTAAAAGTAATTTTCAGAAATCTACACAGATTTTCAATTTGGTAATGAAAGCCATCAGAGAATGCAGGCAGCATTTTGTTGAGTATTGTTACTAATCCAGTGCTCACATTCGTTAGAAATTAAACTGCCCCGTAACTATCATACTGATGGCAGCTTGCCATTTCGGCTCAGTTGTAATCTCCGTTTGTTAATGAGTAGCATGTGCTAATTGTTGTCAGCATCCCTGACAATACATCCCTTCCATAACAACATATTTTACCTGCTGGAAGGTGTTACCTCTTGCACTGTCACCATCCAGTTTAAGTGAACGAATCTCTGAATAGTAGAAAAAATGGTAAAGTTTTCTTTGAAATATTACAAAATTAAAAGTATACACTTTCATATTGATATCCAGATCCTCCTAGCACCTCATTCTCTGTATGCTATATTTACCATTAATACATTAAAGTAAGACAGAGAAAGATGCTGTTACACTGTGACAGCACAAGGAACAAGAGAGGAAAATTTTCTGTGTTGTAGCATAAAATAAGGGATGCAGCTCCTGGTAAAATGAAGTTAAAAGGTTTGAAAAGTTAGAGTGATCATATCTCGTTATTGCAAACAATGTACGGGGAGGATTAAAACAAAACCTGAGCTGGAGCTACAATGAAACTGGACTGGGACAAGAAATACTGACTGAGTAAACTAGTCAGAGCTGATGACTGTGCTGCCCTCAGGTGGAAGGTCTTGTCAGGAGGGAGAGGCCTTCACTTGCAGTGTAAACCCAGAACAAATAAAAACAATAACAGTAAAAACCCCTCAAACCAAACCAAACAAAATCCCCAAACAAAAAACCCAAACCAGCTCAGCTTTAGTGGATGCAGCAAAGAAAGATATTTAGAAGTGTGAGCAAGAAGGGGTTTAATACACGATTTCTCAAACAAACCAAATGTGAACTGAATTATGGCAGAAAAGAGCAATTTTCATCTAGTGAGTTGTAAATTTGATTTGTTTCCAGTTCATATTTTAAATACAAGGTTGATACTTGGCTTTTAATTTTATTTCTTATCTGGGGGGATTCTAATGAAAAATACTGACTTGAAACAACTCAAACCTTACTGAGGAGCTCTAGCACACACACACTGTGTGACTGACATGCATTCTCAGAAGCACATTTATTATCACTGTATCAAGTCGATTAGTTGTTCAGCTTCCGTGAGTGACAATATTATATACTACTACATGTTTAAAATTATTTGTAGCATCTTTTAAAACAGTTTTAAAAATATGTATGTAGAAACCTTAAACAAGGAAATTATATTACAGGGTATTCTGACTAACAGGAAACACACATCTGAACTTATTTGGTGTGCTCATTCATCAATGGAATGCAAGCACTTTTCTGGGGGCTTTAAGATGTACACAAAGTACCCACAACATCTCTACAAAACCAAGATGTTTCTTCACTCCAGGGCAGACAGCTAATCAGGATTAAAACAGACCTTGGATTGTTCTACATGGAGTCCAAAGCAGAAAATCAGCAACTTCTGTTTCAGAACACACATGAATGATTAACCACTGCATCCAAGTGACTGGAATGATAAAATATGAGGGATCAGCCCAATCTGCTGGAACCAGAAATTATAGTCTTTTGCTAGTTTCTTGGATTTTGGGGATCCAGAAGTATTTAGCTGGAACACCTTTACATGCAATTTCAGAGCTTTCTCAACAGTTTGAGGTTTTATCATTTTAATTTTGAGAACAGCAAAGTTTTTCCAAAGCAAAAGACAGCAACAAAAATATGATGCAGGTTTGATTTCAAGGCTTGATCTCCTGTTTTTTCAAATAGCTGAATATGGCATTTTCTAATTCCTCCTGCCACATATTACTATACAGTGTCAGCAGTATTCTCATTATACAGCATGCTTCACTATTTGTACATATCATGGCCTGATCACTATTGTATACATCATGGCCTGAGTGATGTGATAGTAACAACTCTGCCTAATATATATCAACCTATAAAGCAACACATAATCTTTTTCTCTGGTAACCACTGCAGAAGCAGCAAGTGAATTTACAGAGCACCAGTTTTTCAAAGCTAGGAGAGAGGGTATCTGTAGTGATGCGTTGTTGAACTCAGCAGAAACGTCCACTAGCTTTGGTCCCATGCAGTCAGTCTGGACTACTCAGATGGGCAAGCTCAGCCTAGGGTATACTTGACCACTGGTATGCTTGGGCTCACACCAATGGATGGTGCAAACCTTGCCTTTGTTCCTCGATATACTCTGCAGATCAACTGCAAACGCACAATTTCTTAGGGTCTGATGTTCAGGGACTGGTGTTCAAGATCCAGAGAAGACTGTATTTGAGCACAAACAGGAAGCAGTGATCTCATCTATACTGAAAGCATTTATATGTAAGGCTACACTGCAGTGGGTGTGTTTCTGCTAACCAGCTTTAAACTGGTAGCAGTGTATGTGGTTCCAAGAGTGCAACTGAGCAGCAGAATAAATATTGATGTGGCACCCTCTGATGAGGTTTCTACAAGGCCTTGTGTATACAGGCATTCAAAGCAAGTCCAGGGTAGGCATATAGATTTCAGTCACATCTTTACCAACAGCTCAGATGCACCCCCAAAATACTTCTGCTAAATTGTACCATGCAAAAGTGCTCTCCGTGTAAGCTAAAAAGTGCCACACTGACATTTAATATAGTGTTGCTACCATCCTATAAATTCACACCTCAGCTTAATGTGTGGTAATATCCCTCTAAATGGGGACGAGAGAAATGGAACAGCTCTGAGGTGACAATACTGCGGGTTCTGAACATGTGAACAAAATTAAGCTGCTTTTTAAACACACAGTTAAGGTTTGGGAGCTTCACAGAATTGGTTCTGGCACTGCCCATTCTTAGTCTTATAATGTTCCAAATGAAGCCATTGACGAGAACAAAGAAACAGTCACTTGAATAACGATTTTCATTTTTGGGGGGGGAGGGTGTTTTTTGTTTGTTTGTTTGGGTTTTTAAAAACACCTCAGCAATTTCTGTAAGTAGAAAATATTTTTTTCTTCTTAAAATGCTATTTTTTGATAACAGATGAACCTGACTATATGTGATCTTGTTTCCTTGCACATATCCATTTACAACAATCCCTCCCCCTAACCCCCCCCCAAGCTTAATTACTATGCTTCACAATCAGTGATCCATTTTGGGAGACCAGGCAGAAATGACACTCCTTATACCTTTATATATGTATATATACACATAAGTTCAAAGGTAGTGATTTTTTGATTGTATGTATCACATTCTGAAATACTGTAATAATATTGAAATCATGTCAAACTTATCATTATAAAGAAAAACATTAATTAGATTAATTTTCTAGTGTAAATTCCTAAACATGAAACCTTTTAATTTAAACAGTCTATATTTCAAAACTGTGATGAAGCAAGTCTGAATAGTTTGGGGTTTATCTATTCACTATTTAATCTCTAATCCTTCTTGCAGGGGCTTTCCTTTACACATTTTGCATCCAGATGCTCCTGCTAGTTGTGGAACTTGGCGAATTACCTCAGGACTTTGAATGCCATCTGACATTCCTGAGGAAACAGGCTCTCCTGAAGAATTAGCTATCCTAAATATAGTAACTGGCAAACAGGGAGGAGGAGAAAACAGGAGCAAGACCAAAAGAGATAAGAAGGGGATCAGAAAGTCACGTAAATGTATAAATAATTGTCAGAGAGAGAGAATTTGCACAAAGAGTAGGAAAACAACTAGTACAGCTAGGACAAAACATGCCATAATCAAATCATTTTTTATAAAACTTTTTTACTCCTTTTTTTCCCTTTTACAACCCTTTATACAGTGTTCTCAGTCAGGATTTTCTAAACAGCCCTATTTAGAAGGAAAACGTCGCGAAGTAAAAAATTAGTCAAAATGTCACAGACATTTAAGAGGGATGTGTCACTTACATGTGCTGCCTATACAAATGCCTATGCAATTTCTTTTTGCATACTTATGTGAGGAACCACCTGACACTATCCCTTATTGCTTGATCCAGCCTGCAAGTCTTTTTGAGCATGGACACTCTGCAGTTATAAAACTCCAGCTTGACCAAATGAGACACTTTTGATTGAACTGTTCACTTACATATACCCTGGATTCATGAGTTCAGATCTTACTTAGTGAAAATTTGATACAAAAGCACCAGTCAAAATGGGACTACAAATAGGACATAAACCAAATCCCACAGAATTATATAGCCAAAATCTGACTTCAGCAGGGGTAGAATTTTACCTTACAACCTGCCAAAAGAGAGACAAGGAAACTAACATCAAACAAGACAGAAAGTATCTTGGAGACAAAAAAAGCAACAAAATAAGTAATTTGTTGTTATCACAATAAAAATATCCCAAATCTAGTCTGTATTTTTTATAATATGGCTAAAACAGCACAAAAAGTTGTGCATTCACCATCTTATACATATCTTGATATATAATGATGGAAACTTAAACAAACTGAAATCTGTACGTAAAGTTCTTAAATCACTTTTCTGATTGATCTCCTGAGTTAACCTCAAAATCAGGCAATTCCATAGCTTCCAGAACAAGTGCAAGGTACACAGTCTGTAACAGTGCTTACTACCATTCTAAAACACCATGAGTCTTGCAGATGTCTTTCAAAATTGCTTTTTCTTCCTGCTGCACAGTTATCCACAGACAGTCCAGTTCTAAAACAAAAAACTCCAACAACTTATGTATTATTCACAAGAATTATTTCTATAGAAACTAATATTTATTATCCACAAATTGTTATGAACAAGGTGACTTATAAACAGCTGCAATAAAAATGGTCAGGTTTTTTTGTCTGTTTTCTTTTTTTTTTTTTTTCTCCTTACGAGATCATTCTCAATAATTTTTCAGAGAGAGCAAAGAGGCTAAAAGATATGTGACATTCATAGATTTCATCCCCGAAGCCACAAAAAACACACTAGCAATTTCTTCATTTGACCAGAATAAATGGCCATCAGAAAAACAAATGTAAGTTTGGTATCACTGATTTGGCTGAGACAGCTTAGGGGCTTGAACTTAATAGACTTCCTCTGACAGATTAGGATCTTCTGGTGTGTCTGCATCATCCTGTCACTGCAGATAGCCAAGTCCAAACCACAGGCATGGATCTGCCCTTGATCCATAACCTCAGAATACAAAATAACTGGCTAAAGAATGTAATAAGACTCCCATGGAAATAACTTTGAAGACAGTATTCATTTTATTTGGTGGTCTTTTATAGCAGAGGGATTTTGGGGGGGAGGGGGTGGGGGAAGTAAGACAATTAAGTGCTAAGAACTGATTCATGCTTAAACAAAATGCCTAAGAGTAAAAGCGCATTTCTATATTCCAAAGGACCAGGCAAAGCCATCCCTAAGAAGGGATTAACTACTATCAGATTATATTACTACTGGATTAATGGTGTTTCGCATTCACTATATTTATATATTAAAAAAGAGATCTCTTTTGAGGAAGATATAAGTGATTTGTATAAAACTGTAAAGCAAAAAACTAGATTCTATTTTACAGCAACATGATGGATAGTATTGTCTTTATTTATACATTGTTAATTTAAGTAATTTTCCCCTTTTTCTCCCTCTCTCTGGAAACATGCCTTCCTTTTGTTTTGAGAGTACTACAGCCCTTGAAAATAGGAAAGCAATGTATGGCTCCAGAACTTGAATTGTTTTTGTAATAGGTATACTAAAGATGATCATTTTACTTTATTGCTAATCATTGCTGACTGAAATATTTTGCCAGATGAAAGTAATTACTGTGACTGTATTACTTTCCTAACCTCAGATATTTGTATTGTGAAATCCTTAATCGTTTGCAAAAAAGTCACATCATTGTGTCCTCTGGCCTTTATTATATAAAGTCCATACAGATGTTATCCAGTTTCCTTCTCCAGTTGTATAGCTTCTATCTTTAAAAGGAAGACTGGTCTTCAAGTAGAATTGTGCAGATGACAAAGCTATAACAACATATTTGTTTGTGTTTAAAATGTGGAAATGAAAGGGATCTACTTTGACCAGAACTAAATTACTCAGATGAATGTTTTTTAAAGGATGCAAGGAACAACCGTATTCTTACTCCACATTAATCACTACTAGCTAAAATTATACATTAAAGAAAATATTTTTTTGAGACATCCTCAGGATTATATCCCCTGGAGATGTAAAATGGGTTTGTGTTTCTCTCTCAAAGTCATGTCTGCTTTGAATAGACTTTTTCAATTCAAATCATAGTAATATATGCACAATAAACTAATTGTTGTAAATATTAGCCATAATATCCTTCTTTTTGGTTCTCCTGCTACCCTAACCACCATTCAAGCCACTAAAAATCAGGTGAAGTATTCTGCAGGAGCTGCAAGCAGCCTTCATTGTATTTCTGGAAACACCCATCCAAGAAGAGGCAAATGACACAAGAGAGACAGTAGAAATTGTGACAGACTCCACGTTTCAAACTGTTATGCTCCTGCTTCACTTGCTGGGTAAATGCGACATTTGGGGTTAAAGATGACCAGTGAGTACAGAGATATTGGTAGAGTCAAGTATCTAGGGCACTGAAAGGCTTTTAGGTTTTTCTTGCTGATAGCATTTTGATATATGGCAGGAACCAACTACACCTAAAGGGGTGTGAGAAGAACCACCTCCACTACCAAACTCATGGGAAAATTCTTCTCTCAAGTACAAACACCTCCTTTTTTGCCTTATTTTTTTTTCTTGTCTTGCCATGAATCACCAGTGTTGACAAGTGGTAATTTTTTTCTGAGCAGTGAAGTTGTTATGTTGTGTGAAGGACAACGTTTTCCTGCAAAAATTGCAAATGTCCATTTCAAAACTCTCAGTCTTTTCAAAAGAGAGACTTAGACAATTGCTACCATCATGATCTGATCTATGACATCTCCTTCAGAAGATGGCACAGCAGCTCCTTTCATTGATACTGGACAAGGGTAAAACTTTAACTTCCCAAATGCTCTACAACCTACCAACCATTGTGAGTCCAAGTTCTTCTTGGTGACTGCATAATTTTCAACCATATTCAGTAATGCTCTGCATAAGGAACATAGTGTCAGAAGAATGAACAGACATTAAAACTATGATATTTCTACACACAGAACTTTCTTTTGCTTAAGTTGATAGTTCTGGGTTTTTTTGCCTTGGTTACCTGGAACACCGTGAAATGTGGTTCACAGGAACTAATCACAAATACCAAAAAGAAAAACCTCAGTCTTTACTGTTGTTCTAGGCTCCATTCACACACATCAGAGCTAGGAACAGAGTAATAGAGGACATATTTACCCACTTTATTGTGGTATTTCACAACAGAATTTCTGTAGTCATTCAGTCTCCAAATACATCTATATTTACTGTAAATGTTTTAATCTGAATCCATAGCAGGTAGGACTTTAAGTAAACTTTTCTTCTGAAATATTGTCATCAGCATTATTTGTTATTAAAGAAAAAAAAAAAAGAGTTCTTACAAAATGTAATTAAGCAGTATAATATAGTAATAAGTGAATGAACAATAAGGAATTGTACTAAAATATATCCTTTGTGCAGTTAAAATATATCCTTTGTGCAGTAGAGGACTGGTGTTTCAGGAGATTAACAATTACGATCACCACTCCTCTTCTGTTTCTGTAATACTCCACACAATCTTTTTTAAATTACTTTATTAACCTTTCCTCCTAGTACAGAAGTGCCCGATTACAGATAATATTTCAAAATCATCAGAGGTGTAAGTGTGTTTGATTTGCTCAGTAATTATTTGTCTGCTTTATTACATTGACCAAGCACACAAGCTCCTTGACCAGTTTTATTTCAAGTCCAGTTAAGAACAGGGTCATACCATTTGGTGTGATCACTCCCTTTGGGCCCCAGACTACCTGAAATTTCATATGGGAGCTGGTAGCTCAAACACAAATATCTCACACTTTAAACATGCAGAAATCAGTCAGTATGCTATCATTTAAGGTGAAGGGGCCTGTTCATAAAATAAAGGTTTAATGCTCATGTGGAAAAGGTTTGTTGATTGTGTTTGGTTTGGCTGAGATGGAGTTAGTTCTCCCTACATCATCTTTAGTAGTTCTGTGTTTTGCAGTGGTTGGGTGTTAAGAACACACCAGTGTTTTGGCAGCTGCTGACCTGGGCTTACACAGTACCAAGTCTGTGCGTTTCCAACATTCCCCCTCACAGCAGTAGGCTGAGGGGTGGGCAAGACTTTGGGAGAGGACATGGCAGAGACAGCTTGATCTGAACTGACCAAAGGGGCTTCATCTCTGGAGATATTAAAAATGAGGATTTACAGGTCTCTGGGCAGCCTAATCTAGTTGACGATACTCCTGCTCGCAGCAGAGGGGGTCCACAGAATCATAGAATTAACTAGGTTGGAAAAGACCTTCAAGATCATCGAGTCAAACCTATCACCTAATACCTTCTAACTGATTAATGACACTAAGTACCTCATCCAGTTTCCTTTTAAACACCTCCAGGTATGGTGACTCCACCACCTCCCTGGGCAGCCCATTCCAATGGGCAATCACTCTTCCTGTGAAGAACTTCTTCCTAACATCCGGCCTAAACCTGCCCTGGTGCAGCTTGAGACTGTGTTCTCTTGTTCTGTTACTGATTGCCTGGGAGAAGAGACCAACCCTCTCTGGCCACAGCAACTCTTCAGGTAGTTGTAAAGAACAATAAGGTCTCCCCTGAACCTCCTCCTTTGCACCTTCCAACCCAGACCATTCTATGATTCTATGAAATGGGCGTTCCATACCATATGATGTAAACCCAAATGTAAAAGCCAAGTTAAAGAAGACAGTGTGGGGGGCATGCATTAATGACATGTGTCCTCTGGAGCACCTGCTACATGCGTATTGAAGCCCCGCTTTCCGGGAAGCAGACAGACATAATTTGCTGATGGCAAGTAGAGAATAATATCTCTCTCTGCTCTTGCTTCCACACGTGGCCTTTGCTTTTGCCTTATTAAACTGCTTCTATCTTGATCAACGGGCCTTGTGCTATATTTTCCCTCTCCCCTGTCTATCCTAAAAAGGGAATTATGATAGAGCAATTTTGTTGTGCACCTGGCTCCCAGACAGGGCCAAATCACCCTGTTTATTCACTGCATTGCAGAAGTAAGACATTTAAAGATGGGCATGAATATTCACCTTTCTCAAGATAAAAGGATGTAAAAAACCTATGCATTTGTCAAATCATACTTTCATAGTAGTTTATTCCTAACAGTTCATATGACATATTATTTCAATTTGACCCTAAGTATCAGCCCATTACCAACTCCACTACTATGTGTAGCTTCATGCTAAACACATAGTCATCATAGCAAAAAAGGCATTTCTTACAGAGGCCTAGAGAAGGAAGTATGAAGATAAAAATGCAATGAAAAAGTTTTCCTGCTCTAACTTTGCAGCTTTGTAGGAAACAAAAGTAATATTTACATTTTTTTTTAAAGCAGAAAATGCAATGAGATGAAACATGGTACACCAGTTTATTCCTGAGGGCCACCACTAGGATAAAAGCATAAAGCCTGGGGACTTTGTTTACTGTCCACAATCAACAAATCCTGAAATCTCCATATGCAGCATGTTTCTAAAGCTCTGTTAGTAATACTGTTTATTGCTGGTCAACTCAGTCACCCATAGAATTACAGTGTAGGGTATGGATGCCAGTATTTTAGACCCGAAACGAGCATAAAAAACACAAAGTAAAATTCAGTGTCAGCACAAAGTTGACAGCGAATGATTATAACAGCTTCGAAGCTTGAAAAAGAGTGTAAATAACTAGGATCCCCCGCGGGCTCACTCAGCCTGCATACATAACAACTGTGATGGACAGCCACTGTGGTAAAGTATAAAAAAAAAAGTCACTCTGCAAAGATGCAAAAATTTTTCCTGCAACGAGTCTTAACTGTCACCTTTCTGACTAAATCAGCTACTTTTATAGAGAAAAAGTATCTATATTGTAAGGTGCACATTTTCAGTATGGCCTGCTACTATAACAGGTAAACCACTAATATATTTTTCAGTGCTAATAAGTCATGAATTTTTATTTATTTAAAACAAATGATTCAAAGCCACATGTTACCAAGTCCTGCCTCTCAACCTTCACCCAATTAACTACAGTAACGACACAACCCAGACTACAGAGAAAAATAACTTCAATCAAGGCATGTGTATGCATGTATTCCTTGGGACTTTTGTGCTCCCTACATATTTACATATACAAGTACAATATGCACATGTAGTAATAGCTTTCATGTACTGGCAAATTGCAAGTGGGTAGATGCACTGGGTCCTCAGCCTCTGTCAGATGTGTGACAGCACTGTGATTATGTAGTCCCTTCATAGTTTCTGGCTGTAAACTCGGAGCAAGGGAAATAGGAATTTAACAGCAAACACAAGCATATGCCTACAAATTACTAATTTTTAAAAATCAATTAGCAAGCAAACTACTTAACTAACTACCTTTTTTTTTTTTTTTTAACAATATTTTATTCTATGTAACCTTTCAATTCTGGATTAAAGAAAAAATCCCAAATGGCAGGTATTAAAACTTTCCTCCATTCTGCTGTATTTATCTGAAGTAAGTAAATTACTTGAAATACCAGCCATTGGTCAATGGACCATTGTTCAGAGAGCTTGGGTTTAATTTAACCTATACAGGAGCTCATAAATTTGACATCACAGAGACATTTGTGATGACCAGGCATCATCTACTGAGACAAACAAGAATATCCAACCAAAAGGAAAGAAGAAATCTCTCATGACATAGTAAAAACTCTGATTAAGTTCATATCGGAACTATGAAACAAGAGAAGAACTCATCCTGCAATATAATAAATGCTCTCTTCCTTCACCGAATATAAGGAGAATAAAATGTTCAACACCTTATAGGTTGTGCTGATCAATGTGGAGAATCAGACATGTAAATTATAGTTTTATAATTTTATGAAGGGAAACCATGACTACTAGAGCTCTGAAAATCTTGAACATTTTCAAGAATGACCCTCAGCAAAGGGCTTATGTTCAACTATAGCTACACAATCCTTGTATTTTGCTGACACTTTTTGATCTTTCAACTGCTGTTTATTCAGAAGCTTGCAATTTCTCTCTTAATTTGAAAGAACAGTGATATCCAAAGCTGCAAGTATTTGGTTTACTTTGCTTTCTTTGTGCTACAAAAATGTATCAGATATTCAAGAATTTCCCTTAAAATTAGGGCATATGTAAGGTGGAATAGGTTAAATCTTGTACAGAGTTTTGCAGTATTACTCTGTTCTAAGAAATACAACTCTTTCATGACAGCTGACTTGGCTGAAATATCAAATAAAAGTTGGCCATCCAGTACTTTCTTTGTGGACTGTTTAGCTTCGCCGGCTTCTTTCAACTAATTGACAAGACCAGCTCAGTAAAGAGTCTTAAGAAACTCTCTGCAGTTCAGCTTACCCACATAAAACTGTCAAAATAATTACTATTCCATTAATTACTTCTAGTTTCTTTAGGAAGAAACCAATTTTATAAGATTAGAGATATGAAAATCTTGCCCAATTTCACAATTTACATCTGATCTGGTGGAGTTACAGCCCAAAGAAATGGCTAGTTCCTTTTCTAGTTTATCATGAGAAGATGATAGTAGCTATCAGAACATGAGACAATAATGAAAATTACATTTGCTAACTCCACCAACTACAGGCAGGTTACTCCTGACTTGGGCCAGAAGCCTTTCCTTCTTAAAAAGAGCAATAGGATACAGCAGCAACGAAATTAAATTCACAGCAAAACAAAAACTCTCAGAAGTAAAACTCAAAGATGTCTTTTAAAGTTTCTTCTTAGGAATGACCAACCAAGCGGCAAGCAGAGTAGCATTTGTTAGCTGTGCTAAGTGAAGTCAGATTTGTAATCTCACAGAAATAAAACGCAGAAGAGTAGATATAGAAAATATCATTCCATACCAAAATTAGCATAACCCAGCACATCAGAATATTAAAATTTAACAAGGATTTCAAACCATCCTTGTATCAGCAGCAGAGTTGTGTCACAGAATTTTTATTGGTTCAGCAGGATAGGCATAATTGTATCAATATTTTAATGCTTGATGCATACTGCCTGTGATAAATCGCTTGCATAAATAAAATGCACCAATATTCAATTGTCAATGAAATAATCACACATCCTAGTTCTTTATTATATCATGCATTATTTAATTACAATAATCAGAATCCTTTTGAAGGTAAAACAAGATTAAAAAGGTTTTGGTTTATTGGATCTATATATTTGATTTACATTTTATATGTTAGCTTTGCATTAAGAATTTATAAGGCATCAACTGAAATGGTGATATTACAAGAGTTTATTCCATTAGTAATTAGTACAGTACTCTTAAAGTACTCTGGCTGCAAGAGATAATATTTCAGTATTTTAATGAGCTTTTTAAGTATAATTGATGTAACAATCGTTGAATTACACATTTCTACCTGAAGAATAATGAAGGAAACATTTTAATGAGAAATGTAATCATTATTAGCAAATGATCTACTAAACTGCCATTTACTGACATTTAAAAGCTTAATAGCACAAAACTGTATTTTGTATATCTGCATCAGTACAGATGATTACTGTCTCAGTTGCTCAGGCTTTTTGGAATAACTCTGTCACGTTTTTGGGTTTTGTCTTTAAATTTAAGAAATTTTTATTTAAACTTAAAATTGTCATCTTCCTCTGGAAAATACGGGGCTTGACATGTATACAGATAATTTAAACAAATTACCCCTTTTCAGCCTTCAGCATTTTTTCAGTATAAAAGGTCTTATTCTTGGGAGTATTCATGCTTGCATCAGCTTGATTTTGATGAATGCGCTGGAACCTTCCTGATAGCACTTTAGACATGGCAATCCCACCATGGTGTTCACAACAATATATGAAGCTACCCCATTTTCTTTATTCAAAACAAAACACTCCCAAAACCCCAGCCCTTGAGTTTTGGGACAGTCCCTGCATATGTGCCATGAGAAACACAGTACACCTACTTTATCTCCTTGCTCACTTCTCCATAGACACTCAGCTTCTCAAAGTAATATTTTTTCACATCACTCTTTTTTCCACATATGTCCATACACCTGTTACCTGAAAACTCCTCCTCTTCAACTGCTTGCACTTTTGTTCATGACATGCTCCTGTGCGAGGTCCTCTTCAGGGCAGAAAACTGCTCAATGGACCAAAATGGTCTCTGCGGACTAGATGGCAAAGGTGGAAAGCAAGAACATCCCACTACCATACAGAAAGCCATCTGTATATCACAGATGTGAAGTGAAACAACAGCTACTGAGGAATAAACATTTATCAGTATCTAGGCCCACTTGACGTAGGCTGAATGGAGATCTATGAACAGTTAGGGCACATTCTGCTCTATAACAGTATGATGCCATGATATTGCACAATAGAAAATCACATTTACTTGAACCCCTTAGTTTCTTATTTAACTCAGTATGATATACATAGTTGTGTGTAAGTCAGACAACTCTGCAATTTGCATGGAGGGAGAAAGTTTCTACTAGATTTAGAAACAATCTTTAAAAGCTAGAAAAGGGCAACAAACTACTGCAATACATAGATATAAACAGTATGCACACAATGTGATCTTAAAGATAGTACTCAGCTTGCACAGAGCTAAGAAGAGGCAGACCTGTATAGCACTTAGTTTAAGATACTTCTAAATTCAAAGCAACAGGAAGTTCCTTGCTTTTAAACAGATAATTTTATAATTTCCAAGCAATATTGATCTATCCTTGCAGCATGGTGCTAGACATCATTGGTTCACCATAGGGAGGTTCAATTTAAAGGAGGAAAAAAAAAAAAGTTCCACTATATTATTTGTAAAAGTGGTGACTCAGTCTCTGAATAAAAATTGGGAATGCAAATGCACATAAAAATAATCTAGTGAAGCATTATTAATGTGATGTTTCTCTCTCATGACTACAGCTCCCACAGCCATCCACTAGGTAGAAAATCTCTTTGTTTCATGAGTCTGGAAAATTTCCTTTCCTGATTTGTGCAAAATTTCCTTTCGTGCTTTTACAAGAAGAGTCTAGAAGAAGGGACAGAAGGTGGTCTGAACATAAAGATAACACCTCGCTAATAATGTTCTTTGCTAGCAGTCTAATCCAAACAAACACACAGACCTCTCAAAAAAATCCCAAGACAACAATAACCACACACACAAAAAAACCCCAAAACCCAAAACCCAAAAAACCCCACCCTACAAAAAACATAACAAAAAGACCCAGAACCATGAAGTTAGGAAAAGATGAAATTAGTATCCTCTCCAGGAAGATATCTGCAGACAGTTAATTAGTTCCTATTTATAAAACCATTTAAGGTAATTCAGACTCATCAAGCTACTTATGTCTGGTACCTGAACTGCTTCATTATGATATTTGAAATATTATAAGAAGAACTTCCTTGAATGAGTAGTAATACATTAGGAATACTTCTGCTCCTTTAGGCTGAGCAAGATTAAAAGGTATAGAATGGAAGGTGATCATACACCAGAAGTTGCCCACCCTTGTCATGGAAGCTTTGCTTTCAATTGTGAAAAAGGAGGATTTATAGATCTTCATTGCAGGTCAGACTTTGCTTCAGATCAAAGCTCGCTTTTGCTTGCACATTTCCTTGGTGTCCAAAAAAGATGGTACTCTTATTTGCATAGCATAACTTTCTTCTCAGAATTGGAAAAAGGATAGAAGACTTGAGGAAAAAATAGAAGTAATTTATTCCCTGAAAACTCACATACTGGCCTGATTCAGAGCTGTTTTAGATAGAACAGCCTTTTTAATGTCAAAATTCTACAAAGAAGACACAGTCATAAACTGATTACCAGAAGTCTTATAAGGAGCTATTGGTGATCCTATGGGATGTGCATTACATCTCCAACCTCTGTGCGTGAAGGGCAATGAAAAACACTATCTACTTTCCCCTTACTCAGGAAGAATGTTTCTGTACATCTTCACTTGGTGACAAAGCCTTTTAAGATTCCCCAGCATGGCTTTAACTGGGTCTTCCAAAAACTGTAAGCACTCCAGGACAAAATTAGCTCATCATTAAGCAAGGAGTGGAGAGACTTTCATACGTGGTCTTATTGCACAAAAAGCCTCTATAAAAGTAAAACATGTCTAGAAATTATATCCAATATATATATATCTCCAGGCTCATAAGACACATTCTGAAAATCTTAGCTGTTGCAATGATTTAAGTGAGCTACCAGGGAATATCAGCAAAAGTGACATAGAAACCAGAAGTGGACAAAGGTGAGTAATAAAACCAAGAAAAAACCTTGAGCTCAAAATAAATCAAAACTGGCTTCACTGATGTGTTTTCATTGCTTAGAGATGTAGTGCCATTCTCATCTTGTTAATTCCGATTCAGCATTTCTTGGATATATCATTTATAATTTTCTCTCTATTTATAATGAACAACATTTTTCAATGTAATTTTGTAATAAAAATGTTTCCTTATTTCTCATTACCTAAGAACAAGATCCTGCACAGCTATTGAGCATGCTTACACTGTGTATAGTGTATCATCTCTTTCTTAGCATTTAATCTCTTCATAGTCTACAGATGTCAAGAGGTTCAGATTAAGCTTGTTAAGGATCTGCTTCACTCTAACTCACTGATGATTATTTATTTAGCAGTTTTATGTAACCCTGTCATTGATAAGCACTCTATTAATTTGCCGAGGGACAAATCAACACTAGTTATTTTTCTACTGGCTATTAGATTCAGTGCTGCTGTTTGTTACAAACCACTTGCCAGTTAATTATAAATTATGGGTCCTCTTTGCCTATATTAATTGATATCTCCTCTGCCTTTGTAATACTAGACAAATAAATTGAAGGCAAGATTTATTAAGCAGTGCATGTCTTCCATCTCTTGATTAGTATTCTTTAGTTTTTAAACATTTATACTTGTTTATACAGATTTGATGGCAGAACAGCACATTAGAGAACTGATCCTTGGGGTGTTTTTTGGGAAGATGGGAAGACTTATTTAGCAGCTTCCCACAAATTAGGTTGAAGTGACACACTATTTAAGTTAGGCAATTTTTAAGTGCTCCTTTTGATTTACTAAAGTCTTAGTTTACACTATCTTCCTCTATAAACATAACATACACATATTTTACAGAAATTGTATGTAGTTGTCGGCATTCAGTAAGCACCACGTATATACTGCTGTGTTCTATATGCATAGCATTTGTATCTGCTTGGACGAAAAGATGTGCGTGGATATACACAGACACACATATATCTATATATCTCATACCTCAGGTAGTAGATTCTCTGTCAGCTGTCTTCATGCAGAAATAAAGGATTATTTTTTAATAGTTCCATTATCCAAACCTGAAGGTGTAATGAGTGGTTTCAGAACAATGGAGTGTGGCCATTTTTAATTTGCATGAGTATGAATTATACAAAGTAATTGTATAGTCTCCTCCATTTATACATGATGACTAGCTACAAGGAATGCACCCTTTCAGAGAGATGCTCACACTCCACAAAGAAGCTAAAAAGCCAAAATTTATGCCATGTACTTTTGAAAAAAAATATTCTTTTGCTCACTTGCCAGTGTCAAGCATAGAGGTATAATGCAAAATTAATCTCTGAAGTAACTTCTTTGGTTTCAAAGGAAAAAGACATTCCTAACAATTACATCACCACTGAAACTGGCACACTCTCCAACCTTTAAACTCCACCCTTCATGTGATAACAATGTGACATACACAAGTGTTTATCAGGGTAAAACCCTCCCGCTACCTGACAGGTGTCAGGAACCATTGATCCTAAAGATTACAGTTACATTCCAAACAAAATTATGGACAGTTTTAAATGCAATTAATAGCTTAATCTGCAGTGCCCTAAGTGTTTTGCTATATATTATGTTAGATAAATCCAATGAATGCACATTCATGGCCTGGTGGATAAATGCATGGCTGTATTGAGTGTCCACAATTAATTAATTAACTCATATAATGCAATCATTAGTAAGTGTGCATGGGTATGTACGTAAAAGGGCACTTATTTGTAAAAATAACAGTTTTATAACTTTTGGAACATGATTATATTGAAGAATTTAGTTGTCAGAACAATGTCAGGGTCACAAACCCCAGGAAAATCCATACAACACTTCAAAGCAAATACAAGTGCAGTGTGATCAGGCTGATGTAAAATCTCTCTTTAAGAGGTTGCAACTGGACCCAAGATGCTAGGCACATGGTCAGCACAAGAGTTTCTTAAGAGCACCAAGTTAGTTAGGGAAAGTAGACAAACTGCGTGTGCAAAGAGCTTTTTGGGTCAACAGGAGCAACAGACGTCAGAGATGAAAACCGGTTGAGAACAACTGTGGTCTGGCTGTTTTTGAAAGGAAAGGCGATTGGCACTAATGAAATGTGAAAGAGAAAAAGCTGTGAGAAAGTGTTTAGGGGGAGAGAGAGTGATGCACACTTTATGAGCTGTGCAACATGGAGATGTTACCAAGAAAGGGGTTGGGGGTTAGGGTATAACATGCTGCAAAGTAAGCATCTCCATTACACCTCTGTGTTCAGCTTTAAGCACCAGATCACTGCAGAACAATGAGCTCTTGTCTGCTCTTCAAGCGCAAGGAAGTGGGTGAAACTGCAATCTATACCTAGGCCCTGTCAGTTGCAACTCAGTGCTGCATCAAACATCAGTGGTGATGTCAGTTGTTCCAAGGTAAGGAATGCTTAAATTATTTAAAATAAGATAGGAAATGACCTGAACTGTTGCTGTAAACCAATTTTTTTTCCAGATTCACAGAAGTTTGAACAGCTTTCTTGTTCTATTTTCCATTTTCTTTCAGAAGAAATGTAAAATTGAGGCCTTGACCACTCAAGGTCATTAAAAATCCCATTAACCTTTCCACAAGGTAGGGCTTAAGTAGGGTTAATTAAGTAATATTGCTTCACAAGGGTCTGAAGAAGCATTTTTCTTTCTAGTTTCAATACATATACCAGTAGGTTTGCATGCCTCCCATAAGTTTTGTTTTACAATTTTGGGTAATGTTGCCCAAAAAGAAAAAAACAAACAAACAAAAATCCTAAAACAACCCAAACCAAAACACAAACACAAAATACCATCAGAAAAACATGCATGTAATATACACACTGAAATGTATGGTCTCACTGAAAATTATATCCACGCTTTTTTAAGTGAGACTCAACAGCCAATAGAATGGCTTATACATCATACAAAATGCTTTGCAAAAACTCTTATCACTATAATGTCTTAAAAACCCCAACCAACCACATAAGCAAACTAACAGAAACCACCCAAAAAAAAAAAAAAAAGCCAAACCAACTGAGTTATTTTCTACAAAACATAAATAATAATTTACATTTATTCATCACTGGGTGCTGTAGGCAGTCTCAAAGAAAGAAGTCAATGCAAGTATAAATCAGTCATAAAAAGTGAGAGAAATATGATAAACTACATATTAGGCCAGAGAAAAATTTGCCATACAAAGCTTGGAAACTGTCATCACACAAGAGGAATCTGTGACTTCCATCTGTAACTGCCTTCAATCATCTTCTTCCATACCCTTCATCAGAATACCCCATACATATCGTTATTCTAGAATTATCAGCATATACAGACAATAATAACCAGGCAGAATCATATTTGCAAGGTTGTTCTTTTTAAATACAAGGGGAATATAACTCAGAATACTGCAAAACCATACTTTTTATTTTTGAAGTAGGAATCCAAAATTGTTTGCAAACAGGAATTGTAGCAGAGGCGTAACATAATCCTCTGTGCTATCCAGTTCTGCTAAATTGCATAATGAGCACTGTTTGGATATTAATTCTCTTGTGTTGGTAAGTCATAGCAAAGCCACCTGAAAAGCATGTAGAAAAATAAACTTTTCAGCCTGTTTTGTTCAAGAAGTTGATTATGTAATTAATTAAATCAGGCAGTAGAAAATTCAAAATGGATAACACATCTACATGAGTTGGGGCTCTTCAACCTGGAGAAGAGAAGGCTTCAAGGACAACTTGTAGTAGCCTTCCAGTATCTGAAGGGTGCCTTCAGGAGGACTGAGGAGAGACTATTTACAAGGTCTTGTAATGACAGGATGAGGACTAAAGGGTTTAAATTGGTAAAGGGGAGATTTAGACTAGATGTTAGGAAGAAGTTCTTTACAGTGAGGGTGGTGAAACACAGGTTGCCCAGGGAAGTTGTGGGTGTTCCCTCCCTGAAGATGTTCAAGGCCAGGTTGGATAAGGCGTTGAGCAACCTGTTCTAGTGGGAGGTATCCCTGTCTATGGCTGGGGGTTGGAACCGGATGACCTTCCAACCTGAACCATTCTATGATTCTGTGATTCTTTACAAACATACTACAGGACTTCCTGCCACAAGATATCCCTGCTAACAACTTATCAAAACTAAAAATTTTAGAAATTTCTGTGGCTAGCAAGTATAGATGTTAATAATGCTAAACTAAAACACAAGAAGGGCTTCACTTCCCAGAACCGTAGCAACACTAAGACGTGCTTTTTACATGGGAGGATTATTAGAAGGTATGTATTTATCATAGGAACCTTGCTTTTCCTTAAATCCTTCCTATTAAATACAACTAGAGGATAAAAACAAATGCTTTCACCTGGTTTTGGGTATACTGAGAAAATTCTCTCACTTTAAACATAGCACTTATCAGAGCTATGTTTCATGGCAAACTGAGCTGTATATAGAATAGTTTGTCAATGGCATGAATGTTTCCTCTGTAAGTGAACTAAACATCACATGATATCTGGCTTGGTTTGTGAACGTAAAACATTGTGATACTTGTCAAATAGAATACATAAATTAAAGTCTATTTATCTAAATAGTTGAACAGGATATCCAAGTATTTTAGTTCTTGACTTTATCCTACCTTGGATAAAACTAGTTGATGTTAATAGCAGCCATTAATCCACACTAGGGTTTACAAAGATGGACCTACACAGAACTTCCTTGTTCACAAACCATGAAAACATCCTTAAATTTCCCATGTTGGTTGTGGAGATATAGGCATCATACACTCATACAAATGGTACTTGATGTCTTACTGAACACTGATGCAAAACTTCATTGTTCAACCAAGAATCTCTTCCTCCAGAATCTTGAAGCATAATTAACAAGACCCCTGAGGTACTCATGATGTGCACAGTGTGATCTCCATGCTATGTATAGAGAATTCAGAAGTGGAGGTGATTTCCCAGAAACACAACAAATTCAGTATTATAAGCAGAATTAGAACACAGTTTTAGCTGTCATACCTATGTTCATACCACTAGACACACTTCACTATAAAATACTAACTGATAGGACCCATGTTTATCGAAAGTGAAGTGTATATATTCTGCTGGACTGGAAAATACTTCTCTCTTGGTTTTTTTTTTTTTTTTTTTNTTTTTTTTTTTTTTTTTTTTTTTTTTTTTTTTTTTTCTGTTAATATTCATTTTATGAATTGTTTGTCTGAAGATCATTATTAACATTGTCTTGGGATTTCATTAACACTACAAAACCCCCCAGAAGAAAATTCTGATGCAATTCTTACTTTAAGTGGGTAAATGGGTAAATTTCCTGTTTTTTCTTGTCTCTCTTTTTTTTTTTTTTTTTTA
>VWZI01004364.1:253778-268296 GCA_013396835.1 Psilopogon haemacephalus
TTTTTTTTTTTTTTTTTTAAGCCAGAAAGGTTGGATAAAAGACCTATAAAATAAATCCTGAGTGAATAGGGCTCTTGAGCTATAGAACTTGTGCTGTGAAAATTCGACTTTGTCTGGCAAACACTATTAAACAGAAATCTATGAACAGCATTTTTTTTTTCTATTTCATACAGGGGGAAAAAAGAAATCAGATCTGACCCAGTGACTTCGATGACAATGGTAAGAGTTCTACTTTGTACAATAAGTTATAAGGACAGAATTTTTACTCTTGGGTGGGCATTTTAACATTCCTAGCAACACAGTTTCACTACTAGACTTGCTGAGATCACTTACTAGAGCTCTGGTTCTTGGCACCAGCAACTCTGGTATGTCAAAGTAGCCATGAGGAACTTTTCTGTTGTTTTCTTTTTTGTTGTTTTGTTTATTGTGGTTTTGTTTTTTTTTATGTTAGTTTCTAAATTACACAGTACAATTAAGAAAGTGTTGTTAAAGTGTGGACTGCTATCACTGTCACCTCAGTTTTCAAATGCTTTTTGCCATGTGAGTTTTAGGTACACAAACTTCGTACTTTCATGATAATTTAGGTCATTCCAATTGGAATGAAAAAACAGGTGTCAGTGGTGAAGTGCCTGGAGGCTATCAAAATAACTGACTGTGTCACCTTGTCCTCCTAATGATCCTTATATATTTAACATAAACATCATAAAAGTAAGTGCTTATTCAAGCAAGACCACTACATATGTTTATCTGGGCTTGTTTTTTTAACTTGCACTGACTATAAAATAAAGAGAGGAAATGTTGACTTACACAACAAAGGATCAAACTATGGATTTGAAAGTTTTGTGCTTGCTGATGTTTCAAGTAAACTCCAGAAGCAACTCTTGTGGAGGGACATAATGGCACATTTTTGAGACCATTTCTTCTCTTACAACTGTTCTTCTCATAATAATATCCAGCATTTATATTGGTATTTGCATCTTTTAAGCACAGTACCAACAACTAATTAATCCCCACAAGGTAAGTATTATTATATCCATTTTATAAATGGAGAAATTGAGACAGAAGGGTAAAAGTGACTTAGTAGGAGGTACTCAGCCATTTATAGGCAAAATTCAGATTGAAAATACAGGCAGTTCCTGGGTCCTAGGCCTATGCTCTGTCCAGTCAGCCAGATTTTGTTACCTTCTCACAAGAACTTGTGCCTGATTTCAGACTCACTGTGACAAACTTGTCCAAAAATCTCTGTACTATTCAGCATGCATTGGTTCCATTCTGTGCTGAAGACATTTCAGTCATGGCAATGTCAAGCGTGAAGCAGTCATGCAGGCTCCATCCCTAGAACCTCTCAAGATCTAATGTGATAAAACTCTGAGCAACCCAGTCTGATCTAATAGATGATCTTGCTTTAGGCAGCATGTTGGATTGAAAGACCTCTGAGGTCTTTCCCAGCCTGAATTATCCTGTTTTATGAAGCAGATGTTTTTGGTGATGGCTACAAGTTTTCCCTCTGTTCACTCTGTCAGCTCTGACATCCCGGTTCTTCCTTTAGGTTCTTTGATTACACTTGAACTTTGGCAAACATACCTATACACAGTACTATGTCTGAGGCGACATAAATAAATGTAATGGCATCATATGCCATTTACCAGTGAATTAAAATGTTAATTCTCTAGACTATTTCTCTGTTTGTATCCAAGGTTAAAATCACCAACAAGTCTTTTCTATGAGAAAAGACAACCTCTATATTTTCTTCTATCTGTTTTTCCTAGCAAAGCCAGTAAAAGCTGAAAAATAAAATCTTGGGGTTTACTGTTATAATTGATGAGAGACAGGCTAAAGTCACATGACATTGCCACTTAGATACACAAGTCCAGACTCTGTATTACAGCACAGAAACAAGTTATGTCTCTGTGCAGCCCCATCTTTGTCAACAGCACTGTATTCAAATCCAATAAGAGTTGGCAATAGCAATCTAGATACTCCTGGAATGATTCTCTGTTTAATGACAATCCCTGTTGTAGTATCAGAGGTAAGATCCAAACCAATAGCTCAGATCTCCAGAGATGCTCAATCTCCTCAGCAGCAGCTGAGGGGAAGCTCAAGCTCTTTTGGGGGGGAAAAAAAAAAAAAAGTTTTTAAGAGTGCTGGGTGTCCTGCAGTTCCTACTAAGATGAAACTGAGCTGCTTGGGAACTTCAGTTATTTCATTCTGATGCCTAATGGGAACTGTTGGATGCAAAATTGTTTTAGGAATTGAGCCTTAAACATCCTCATCAACTCCCCTGCACTCCTATAAAAGATGGTGAGTATCCTTTTGCATATACTTCAGAAAACATAAGAAATTACAGTATTCTGACTACTTGAAAGTAAAACTAGCAGCCACATAGTCAAACAGGAGACAAAAGATGAGGCTACACTAGAAGCAGATATTGCAGAAACATAACCATATGCTTTTACATACACATTTTGCCATTTAAAAGCCTGGTTCCCTGTTACCTTATTCTGTTCACAGCCACTTAGTTTAAAAAATAAGTTTTTTTAAAATGGACACTGGTAGTATGATTACCTTTCATCTGTGCTTGTAATCCCTCAAAGAAAAAACAGTGGATATCAAGCAGTAAATTTTACCTGATATAAGACTTGTTTTATTCCAAAACCTAGCTAAAGCGAAACAGACTATTCTGTACTGAACTGTACTTCATCAAGATTAAGAAGACCCCAATAAAATTCAATAGGAGCATCTCAGAGACATGAATTTGTATGAAAATGGGTTTTCTCCTACTTTTGTTTCTCTGTGCTTTTTCAGCTTATCTAAAGGCTAAACTATGTTTAATATTCTTGGAAATTCTGCTTAGAAATTTCTACAAATGAAGTTCCATTCAGCTAGCAAGGGCTGTCTGTTAGATACCTGTTGAAAATTATACATTCTTGCATTCTAAGTGAGGGTCATTGCTCAACCAGCACACTGAGAAGTTCTCCACTAATCTGTCTCCTGAACATCCCACTGTGGTGCTTTACCACACCAGAAAATGGCTAGACTTGGAGAAGGGGCAAACTTAGTACAGCAGCAGACTTTCTCAGGCTCAGAAAAGAAAGCAGCATGATAAGTGTCAACAGCCTTTTAAAATACTAAGTGCGCACAGACAGAGAGACACACACACATATATATAGCTCTTACATACATTACTGTCTGCAGGGTTCACATTTGTGATTACAGACAGCGATACAGACAAAGCCACTACGGTTAAGTCCTTTGTGAGAGTTATTAAGCTGTTGACAATATGAGAATCAGATGAATTTACCACTGGTTCAGTAATTGTCTTTCATATATGAGCAACCCCCTACATACAACTTTTATGATTCATCATATTTATTTTTTGTTTCCTCAAGCAACATCTTTTATTAGTTGTACACTCACTACAGAAATTTAATTTCTGCAAGAGAACAACAAAGCAGTTGATTATTATTATTGAGAATCTGGTACAACACAGAGTGAAATAAAATCTATAAGGCATTAAAATGACAGATTAGGCAAGAGCTGTATTCATTTACAAGTGTTAGAACATCATGTTAATGCCTCACAAGCACAACACAAAATGAAAATCAACTCTTTCATGCTGCTTTACTAATACTGCAAAGCTCCACGGAGCACAAATAGTAGTCCCTGTTAAAGAGGCACTGTACTTTTGCAGTTTTTACATGCAGCAGGTTTATCAGTAACACTTGAAGGAAAAGTCTCTTCCAGTACATGCTAGCCATAAGCTTTACATTTTTAGCACTTATGAATTTAAAGAAGATTACTACTGATCTCTGCTAGACCGTGTGTATTAAGTTTATGACTGCCCCTTAATAAAATTTCTGAATTTGTGCACAAAATCTTTATTTCATTAGAAATGTTCATTCATAGAAAGTAGTCTATTCAAATTTTACTTTTTCTAATCACTGCAAGGCTACCACATCTGGATTTACATTCATACTAAATTTTACTGCAGCTTTATTTACTATAAAAATCTTTGACAAAAAATGACAGGACAAGTAAGTAGGAAGACTTGAAATATTCACTTTGCTCACACCAATCCAATCACTAGTGTAGATATTTAATGGTATTTGTATCCTTGTTAACATATTCAATATTATGAATGTTACAATTTTCCTGGACATTTCACCATCCTTTTTGCTTACACTCATACTTTACAGCTGAATAGTAGGAGAATGATACACTGCTTTGTAATGTGATGTTATTTCTACAGATTGCTCAATGTCTTGAGAGAAGGAAGTCGGTGGATTTTGCTCAGTATTAGCAAACATATATACAAGTTGTTCTAATTTGATTCTCAATAAATTCTCAAAGATTAAACACCTGTAAACATCTTGAGGGATGTTCATACTAAGAATCATACCTGTCACTCTTATAGATAATGGGGCTACATCAATACAAAAGTTAATATAACCTTAAAAAAAAAAAAATAGTGGGGTGGATAATGAATGTCACGTGGCTGCGTCTACCTTGCTGTGGTCAGAACTATGCCCTGCCTACATCTAGCGACAATTTTTAAATAAGGATGTTTTTTGACCAGGTGAAGAGGAGCACAGAACAGGTCTCAGCCTGGTAAAAAAGGTGAACATCAGACCACCACTAGTGAGAAGAGAAGGTGGGGCCTCTGTCATTCAGGAAGAAATAAAAAATGGAGGAACAGTCCCAATATATTTTTTTCTCCACAAGGCAAGTTTGCTGTCTAATTTCCAGCTCTTCTTTCATCACTTACTTTTGATTCCAGTCACTAGGGGAATATAACATAGAGAACAATAGCACAATAATTAAATTATGCATCTAAACCAAATGAATTGTAAATAGGTTGATGTGCAGCTATCCTTATTCTGAAAAATGCTGTAAGAAAATTAATGTCATGTACACATTCTACTTCATTAAGGGTTAATCCTTTTCTTGTGTAATATCCCTTGGATATACAAAGCAAACTTTCTGATCTGACAAAGTAACTAATTTCTAGGAAAGCCAGAAGCAATCTGATACACGGTGATGCTGGATAAGTCTGTAAATTACTAAGTCATGGAAGGTTTATTTTTATCCTATTTATTATATACTGTCCTTTGATGGAAAAAAAACCCCAAAACCAAACCAAACCAAAACAAAAAAATCCCAACAACAACAGGAAATATCACTTTTCAGTAACCCCAGCAATAATAATTTTTTTTTTCTTTGTTTACCTCAAAGTGCAATATAACAAACCTTTCTAGTTCTAGATTTAACAGGTGAAAAGCTAATTTCATATCTACATTTGTCATAAGATTATATCTTTGACCAGATGCAAACATACTAATTTTTAACTTAGAGGCTCAAGCACATAAGTACAGCATACGTATCATACAGCTCCTACCCATGCCAGAGTCAGGCAGACTAAAAACCTGGAGAAGTAGACCTGAGAATTTATTTGGTGCACTTTTACAAAGTAGGTACCATAAAACAGGTAATACTCTAAAAGCGCTCTTGAGGTTTGCTAAAGCCAAGCACTCCCACAAACACATGGGGCAGAGGGGAAGATCTCCTCTTAAATAAGGCATAAATATATACTCAGAAAGTTGACAGAATTTGATATTTGGAAGAAACAACCAGTGGTGGAGATCTACTTAAATATTTATCCACAAATCAGTAAATGACATGATATAAAATCCAAAAAAAGCATCAAAAAATAATGAAGAGTGCTTTCCCCAAAGGCATAGCTTGTAACAGGATTTCCTCTTTCTTTGCCACTCTAAAATGTCCTGTCCCCATCTTACTTGAAGGTTGAATGACAGCTGGGTAAGAATTCCTTGCAGGAATTATATAACTCATTTTATATGCTAACCTTTTTGTGTACCACAGTTATAATATCACCATACCAAACCACCTGAAAAATTAAGTCCTACAGAATAATAAAACCCAAAGAAACAGCAATGGAAAAAAAAAGAAAAAGAAAAAAAGAAGCTGCTTTCTGCCTATGTTGTTGCCATTTTAATTAATTCAGTTTTAAAATCAGTATAAAATTAATCTTAAGAACTCCACTGAATTACTACCACTATCGAATTCAGTGAAAATACCCAAGAAAGAAAAATAAATACTACATGAGGGCGGTGTGAATTGTACCAGATCTATGAGTGTAGGGATCTCCACCTTTGCCACTTTTTGAACTACAAATTTATACAGATAATGTGTACTTTAATTTTCTCTCTACCCACCATATGAACTCATAAACTATGATAATCAGCAGAACACCATTCTTCCCATTAGTATGATTCCTAACTAAGGCTGTCAGATTTATGTCCCTTATGGCAGTACCCATCCTCTGTAAACCCACATCTAAACTAGATAGTTTATAATGCTCCCTTTATGGACAAATTTCACCTAGCCTATTTTTTATAATCTGCTTTGTGATGAGATACACAGTTCACAAGGAGCCTAAGGTCTCAGACACAGCAGCCACAACTTAGATCAGCTGAATCTCAATGATTTACTCTTTCCTGTCCATGAGTTTCTACTGGAGTTTTGGTCCTGCACTCAAAAATATTCAAGAAGCTTTCTATTTGAGCAGTAAATATTTTGAGAATGCTGGTTCATAGCATGAGAGATATTAAAAAATACTGCAGAAGCCACTGCATTCTCTATATCCTAAGTGCACTTTTTGCTTTTAAAAAATAGATTAATTTAATTATCTCCTCTATTAAAATGTCATAAAGAACTTAGTAAGACTTGATAAAGAAGAAGTTTGGATTTTTCTGCTAGAGGTGTCCTTAAATATAAATTGATAAAATTCTGTATGAGAAATTAAAAGTAGATAGTGGGCATGGAATAAATTACAAAAGATTTTAGGTTCTGAATATCATTCACACTTTCATGTAATGTGAAGTTGCAAAGGAGTAGAGGAAGACTAAAATTCAAAACATAATATAGGCCTACACTTTTTCTCCCTGCTTTGCCCTGTTTTATGGTCAGTGTTGGAATGTTACAGAGCTGTGTTACAGGGATATATATATATTTAAACAAAACATTTCAAACTGTGCATTACATGCAAAGAAAATAAGACTGTGCAAGGCAAACTGCAGCAGCATTCTAGTTCTGTGGATCCTGTTGTTACAAGAAGCTAGTAGCCAGTTGCGATGTCTAGGAACCAGGGCAGGCAAAAATGTAATCCAGTAAATAAACAAATAGAGAAAATAAATAAATGTATATGAGGGAAAATAAATAGCACCACAAGGCAAGTGCAGTATTTTGGATAACATGGACATGTAAACTGCGGGGAATGAAATGGAGTCAGAAAATAGGGCATCACTGCAAAGGAAGGTTATTTTTTCAAGGAAAATAAAATCTGGAAAAAGATCGGAGCTCACCAACATTGAATTGTCTCTCAAACACGGTAATTTTTTTCACAGACCCTTTTTAAATTAAAAAACCAACAACCAAGAAACATGAGAGATAAGGAACAGTTCAGATGTACACTTGCTCTTAGAAAGAGCACATAAGCATCCTTACTGAATAATCAATAATCACCAGAAACACAATCTGATATATCAAAGGATAGATACATACTCAGATTATAATACAAAGACACTTTTTCTTGCCACACGTGTTTCATAAAAGCAACCTGTATAATGACTGCTTAATTCTAATCTCTTGCTTCTTATGTTGTTTCAGGTTTGTTTGGGGTTTTTTTTGTTTGTTTGTTTTTTGTGGGTGGTGTTATTTTGGTTGGTTGGTTGGTTGGTTAGCTTGGTTTGGTTTTGTCTGTTTTCAAACTCAGCACCTCCTACAATGGTATTGCTGCATTTTCTTTCCATAAGGAATGCAGTTATTGGTGTCTTTCCTTAAACTATTTATACCACAAAGAAGCTTTTGATATCTGCTGTCCAGTGTACAAGGAATGGGGTATCAACTTTCTCAGTACTCAGCATTTTTGTCCCATTTGCTGTCTGCCAGTGTTCCATGTAAGAGAGGGGAAGGCAGCACAAGTTAGAGTCAAAACCAAAACATGAAAGTGACAGGCAGTGTGATGGACTGAGGCTTTTGTTTTGTTCTCCAAGGTAAGTTAGTTATATAAGCAGAATACCATTTTACAAGGTATTTACTTTGATAATATATATTTGTCACATAGCTGCAAGTCAAAGGTAATGACAATTACAGAAAACTACCAACTCCCTACATCATCCTGGAGAATGAAAACCAAGAAAGTGACATTATTATTTACATGAGCAACAGATCATAAGACCTACTTATTCAGGCTGTAACACACTGGAAACCAAGAGCACTCTGAACTGTCTAGTAACTGGTATAATTTTTACAACAGAAAATGGATGATTTGATAGGCAGGTAAATCACCTCTTGATCAGTTAGATTGAAACTAAAATCTTAGAAAACCTATCGTGTTTGAGAAAAAATCCACAAGAAAGAAAGAACAAGGAAGTTCTCCAACTGTAGGTTGAAAGAATGAGATTCCAGGAATCTAATATTGAAAAGGGGGCAAGAACTAACTTTGTGCAAAAATCTTCGAACTTCAATACAGGAGCCTGAATGGAAAGAATTATTTTATGAATTTTTGTGTGTGCATCAACCACAAACAACTAGCCACAATAAAAGCCTGACTAAGGACAAGGTGATCCTGAAACATTTAAAGAGCCTCAACTTGGAAAAGTGTTTAATAAGAAAAAGGGACAACTCATTCACTACAGCATGAAAAGAGCCGTTTGGTAATGCTTCTGCTTCTTCTTGTTACAGAGTTCTCAAAGCAATGCAATGCTCTTTCTTGTCAAGATATTTCTGCTTTCTGATCCAACAAAGACAACCTTGTTACTCATCTTGTTTGACAACCCTGAAAGGGGCAGTAGTCATATTATTATCAGCATGTTTTTCTCTATGCTTAGAGCAATACCTTCACTTTCCCAGTCCCAGGAAGAATTAGGTGCCTGAATGAAAGCCACTCAGATAAAGTTCAATCTATTATAAAGATATCAAGGCTATTGTCAAAAGGAAATGTCTAAGACTGTTCCATTACCATTAACTGCTCTGTTACCTACAACTGGGAATCTATTCTCATAACTATTCACAGCCTCTACAACTCGGCAAAAGTATTTACACTGAGGAGTCCTAGTGAGCAAAATGGACAATGACAAACTACTGCCATCTCTAATTTAGGACACATATATTGTAATTGTTTTGGTGATTTTTCTTTTCATCCACATTGTGCTTACTTAGTCTTGTTATCTGTAGCATTTCCAAACTGTAGATGAATGGTAATTCAGGCAGAAGCTTCAACTTGGTAGAGAAGGGTTGAGCAACAGGTGAGTAAAGACCATCTGCAAGAATGTAATTCACCTTTTCCATACATTTGCTACCTTTCTGTAACTGGATGAACAAAGCTGTGGTAGGATTACAGTTCAAATAACTCTGGGACTGCCTCTATCTGGTGCATAATTAGAAGCACCTCAAAACTCAACCTCAAGTGTCAGAACAAGAATTCTCTCCATTATGCACTATTAATCTGTCCATCTAACAAGCAGCCACTAAGATCAAATAACTGACAGGAATTAGTTAAGTGTTTCCCTGGATGACTACACTAAAGATTTGGTTTGCTCTTCACTAAACAACAGGAATATCTATTTTCAAATGAGTTTCAGAATTTTAAAAGACAGTAGTAGAATTTTTAAAGACAGTAGTGTTTTTACCACTATCATCTCTTCCTATGAGCAATGGGGTCACTTTAGAGTTGATGAGGAGACTCTCATAATTAGATGAAACTTCTGTGCTGTGAAGAGGGTCCACAGCTCACTCTCATACTTGGTGATGACAGCTGGAAACAGCCAAGGAAACCTACCAGTTTAACGAGGATAAAGGTACATCAATTCTGTCAGGTATTTCTCTGGTGACTATTTATCCACAGAAGTTCAGGTGCTCTTGCAATAACAGAGAGAGTAAAGCACCACCCCAACCTTTTCTATATCTCTTTGCTAGAGCAAAGATCTTATAAGATCTTAGAGAAATGTTTTTTGGTTTTTGTTGTGTTTTTTTTTTTGAAGTGGGGAGGGTGGATGGTAGACTGTAACAGAAATTACATTGTTGCTTTAGATGTAGTATTTCCTTTAGTGACTAAACAGATCTATCTGGAACTTTGGCTGATGCTAATAACTTCATAGATCAATGTATGATTGAATTGATAGAACAGACAGATGACACAGATTCTGCTACATTAATGAGTTATTCTTAATGCATCGGAATAACCATGACTTGAGTTGAAAATGTTCTCCTAATTTTCTGGACCCTTTAACAGTGGCATGAATTCTGTTGGATATTTACACTCACACTGATATACAAATGTATATGATGATTTTTTAAAAGTATGAATAAAAAAAGAAGTCATAAAGAGGGTTGTTGTTTGTGTGACAGAGAGTTGTGCATTATAAAGGTTGGGAAGATTCAGCTATCAGGTCAACAAAGCATGGTCAAGCCCTTTCTGTCTGCTACAGAGTACAAGTATACATTTAGAGGTTTGATGAAAATTAATGGTTTGATGGGGTCTCAACACTCTAGAAGTACACAGTAAGCAAGATAGACAAATCCAAAATTAAAGGTAAATATAAACAGATCTTAAAATAATAGTATTTTAACTTTGGATTCCTGTGCACCCTTAAAGTTGATTACACAGGATTATTTACATACAAGAGCATGGTGAATTTTTTCGTAAAGCAATATTTCTCTTTAAGGCTGCCTGACACTGAGGTTTTCTTGAAAAATCATCGTCTCTGGGAGCACACAATGAATGCCAATTTGATAATTATATCTCTCCTTAATTTCTATCAGTGTAAGTTTGACAAGGCCTAAAAAAGAAAGACTGGGTGGGGCAGGAATCAGGGAGGAGCATTATGTTGGAAAAGAGTATGAAACTACGTAATTTTTAATGATACTGCTTTCAAGTTTAAAAAGGCAACACACTTATGACAATTTCTTTCCCATTCTGGTATTGTAAATCATAACATGGAAAATAACATAAAGACTGGGAAATCAGCTCAAGATAGATTGTATTTTCTGGAGAAAAGTAAAAATGTGCACGTTTCTGTGCCTAGGATGACCTCAAAGCAACTCAGATGACTCAAAAAGTGTTGCATCCATCTTCCTCAGGTTGTCTTCTGTTCCCTGTACTATCACATTAGTGTGATCCACTAACCAGTCCAAAAGAATGGTCAAGGCTTGGCCTTTCCCTGTACCATTATTTGTTTTCCTACAGGCAAAGTCAACAACACATCTCCTCATATTGGACTTGGACTCTTACTAGAATTTAACAAGTAGGTTTCTATAGTCTATGCTATTATATTACAACGTTAGATCAGCTCCAGTCTACCCTCATCTGTTTAGACATCTGTCTTGTACACAGATAAAATAAGTTGACATAAAATGCTCTAAAAGGGCAGGCTTAAAAGACTGTAGTCCTCCCTGACCATATTTTAGAGGCACTGCATGTCTGAAAAGAACCTAACTCCTACTAATTTAAACTAGAGTTATATGCCTATGTGTTTAAAAATTCTATTTGGCACCTTTTGATTCTCTAGGAGAGCACAAATGCTCAGTGCTCTTCAAGATACCTGATGGACACTCAGAATATGGCATTTCTGGTCAGTGTTAATTAGTATAGCACAATTATAGGTGTAAGTACTATCTAATCACTTGGTATGGAAAGTGTGAAGAAGTGCTGTCATTTCCCTTTACATACATCACCAGAAGGAATAGCTCTCAGTGAACAGAGGGTATCCATACCCAGTGAATTTCCTCCCTATATACTTAAGCACAAGGTGACTCTACTTAGTAAAACCCATTTAGTTGTTCCCTTCTATACAAAAAAGAGAGGCAAGCTATAACACTACTCACTTAACAATACATCTGCTGTTAACTACTACCAAATTACCCGGTAACTAGATGAATCAGAGAAAGGAATCAGCACAATAAGCATCTCTGCAAACATACCTCACAAACCTTCAAAACATACTACTGATACCTCTTTATGCCTCATCTTATTCAATCAGGATTTTATCTTATTTTCAATAAGCAAATGGCCATCCAAATCCTGCCATAATAGTAATGGTAATTAAAAATACACCCTCCCCCCCCCAATGTTAACACTCATCTGTCCTTGACTATGCAGGTAAAGTAGGTTTATGGGCTACCAATAGAGAATATAGCAAATCACTTTCCTTGCATGACTTCAAACAGAACATACACTGTGGAAGCAGACTGGTGTAAATTGCGGTGTTTCCATCATATATGAAATTCAATGGGCTTTTCATTTTTAGTATAAACCTAAACTAGCTACAGTCAGTGTATGGAAGTGTGTCTGCTATGAAAGAGCAGTTTGCATTAAAATTACATTATATTGTTTTGACATATCTGAAGCAAAGGTTAAAATGATCTTTTTGCTGGACATTGTTTCTGTAATGCTGCCCCACTGCAAGCTTCAATATGAACAAGCCCAGAATGATGTAAAATATTTCTGATACAAATTTTATTTTTATGTGAAACTATTCAAATGCTGCTGTACAACATGAACTACCTGAACCAAATCAAATCCTCAGGTCAATTCCTTCTTCCGAGTGCTCCTTAGATAACAAAGTCTTGTTCTGCGAATCTGTTCAATATATTAAAGTTGATTCACTCGGACAGTGTGTAAGATATAATACATTAATCTGGGCCATTTCAATTTCTGAGCCTGGGACTATAAAACTGGTGTGCTGCATATCTAATTTTTTTTGAATACCTGATTTATGCATCCCTCTGATGCATAGTGTCGATGGTATGGTGGATGCGGCTGCCGCATTAACAACGGGCTGCATCAGCACTCAAATCTTATCTTGTTAAATCAGACAAATGTAGCTCAATGAAAAGGAAGGAATAAATGCCTAGGATGGTTGAAAGGAGTGAATTTTAATCCTGTTTGTTAGGGGACTTCCATGGTGGGGGCTGAATGACTGAGGCAGGAATGTCCACCAAAAGCTTAGGAGACTGTGAATTATATGTTTATACATACAACAACACATGCGATATATACAGAGACACAGTTTTTCATTTTATTTCTAAGAACACAAACATCCACACACTGAAATTCATCCATATACAAACGCATATATTTCTAAAATTGATGAAATAAATGCCTTTTAGGAAAAGTAGGTCTGTATTTACAGAGTGTATATTTCTATCTCTTTCTGATTCAACAACCGTAATTGCTTCTTTGTGTATAATTTATCATTTTATGCAGTGAAACAAAAGTTGTCACATGGACTAAGTATTCAGAAATAGATTAGATTTTCAGAGTAATTATATATGTTTATATGATTTTGTGGATAGATGGAGTAAGGCTGTCGCTCTATACACAGTCAATATTAATTCTCAAGGAAAGAAAATGTTCCTGTGTTTGCACAATCAACGAGACCTTTAGAAATAAGCTTTCTGCCAGACAAGGAAAAGTTTCAATAGCACACACTTCGCAGACTCAGCCTGGGTATTTACAATAAATAGAAGGTATTGTCAGAATTAATTCTTAGGGAAGACCCTGAATTTGAATTCCATTCTCTAATAAATTCTTACATTTTATTTGCAATCCATAAGCTGATAAAACACCTTTGTTTGTTTATTAAAAAAGAAAACTATCTAGGAGGAGGGAATGATCACAAATGTGATGTATAAGGCTATAACCATTGCAGCACCAGCAGCATAAAGAAGTAGTAGGTATGAAGTCAAGTTGTATCTGCAATTATTTAATCGGCTCAAAAGTGAACTTTCATGCTAAATAAGGCACTGGAAAGACATAATTTAAGCATGCACTAATTTAGTCTTTTTGCCTGTTTTTATCTCCATAATGATTAATTACAAGAGGACAAAAATATTGAAAAGAGCAGAAACCATCTCCTCCCCCATGCACTGCATGACAAGGTCATAGTTCTCCATTTCTAACATTACTATTGCTTCTTGTGAGAATTGGTGTGATGTCACAAACAGTGTTAATGTATGTAGGGATGTATTAATAAGGAGATCTGAAAAGAGCCTGTCGGGCACATATACTGTAACACCTTTCATATCCTAAAAAATACCTAGAACCAAATCCTTGAAAAGAACAAGAGCTATCTAAATGTCACGCTTTTATTTCCCTTTTGACTGAACATGAAAGTTCATTTCTGAATTCCCAAATTCCTGTCTTGAGTTAACCCAGTCTTAAAAAACAAAACCAAAAAACACCTCAAACCCCCCCCAAACCCTAAAGAGAAGCAGTAGCAGAGCAATATAACTATATAAATTTTGATCAAATTATCCAGGAGAGGTTGGGAGATGCAGCCCAAATATGTACAGGTTAGGATAATAGAATACAAATAATGGCTATGTTGTCATTTTGTCTAAAGACTTTCCTATACCATGCATATTTTAACATGTGTGCTAGTCAATTCAAAGCCATATTCTTGTGTAGGGAACAAAGGGGGGGGGGGGGAAAACAATT
>VWZI01004364.1:270575-328424 GCA_013396835.1 Psilopogon haemacephalus
AAGTCAATAAAAACCATAAAGGACAATTGAGAAAAAATTGCAAGCCTTATTTTCCTTGAATCACATGGTTCCCAAGCAGCATTATTTGCTGAAACCTTGTTTTTTGGAGGGTGGGAGGTGGGGGGAAGGAAAGAGACAGAATGAGAGAGAAAAAGAGAGGCAGAGTGCCTAGGAATCAGCTGCATTCCCTGGGTGGCAAAACAAAAGAGCCCAAGGGAAGGAGAAAAAAAAAAAAAAAAGGGAAAAAAAAAAAAAAAGTTGACACAGTCAAGAATAATGGCTAAATCTATCAAGTTTGATCAGGTCTCCTATAATGAAGTGGAGTTTCATATTCCAAGCAGGGACAATGAAGACAGAAGTCAGGCTCTAGAAATGTGCTGCTCACTTTGTGCTTGGAATATGCAGCAGCCAGCAGGGAGCCACAAGATAATTACACAGTATTTGTGTGGTTCCAGGAAGCTTCCTGCGCAGGTTGAATGCCCGCGCTATATTAAAAGGCAGCACACTGAAATGTTTTTAATGAATATTTTTGTTAGAGAACGAAAAGGCATTTGAATGATTTTAGTGTATGCAGGGAACGAGAGGTGGAACATCACTGTCAAAATACAGGTACCTTTATTTATATTTACTCCATTATTTACAGTTTCAAGAGCTTAATGTCCTTTCAATAATACAAATCACTCTACTAGGTTAATATTATTTAGGGCTAATTGCATATGCAGTCCCTTAACTAATGTTTGCTGTTAGTATGTTTCACCAAAATCTTACATCAAACTGACTTTAAACTACTTTTATTTCCAGTAGGAGCTGAGATGTTTAAACACGTTTAATCAGAAAACTCAAAGAAGAAGTAACACAGATGTTGATACTTACTATTCAGTAGCCCTTGGCAGTGATAGATCTAAAACACAAGAATACATTATTTCAGCACTCTGTAATTCTCACCTAACAGATGTGAATAATCCACTGAATTAAAAACCCCAAACACGATACTCATAAATGTTTGTTTTGCAGTGCAAGCAATCGTATTGATCAAAATGTAGATTTTCGTAACACTCTTAATTTGAAAGGCTTTTTGCTGGTTCAGATTTCACTGTTATCTACACCTAAGCAAACCCCTGTTTTGCTGCTTAAAATTGAATTGCTTCTGCTGTGGCTGGATTGAGACAATTTGTTGTTCTGTGCTGCTGAGTATCATCATGACAGATTAAATAAGGCCCTTTAGATTTCCATCACAAGAAATGCAAGTACTGACTACCTGCTCTACATCAGTGACTGCAAGTCACAGGGATCTTGGGGGATCAGAATTTGAATTTTTCAACAAATACCATGGTCAGTTCTACAATTAAACTGTGATTCAATAGATAAAAACAGCCTGGCTGAGAAAGGAGACTTCCAGTCTTCCGACCGGGGCTATCCTGACTTCTTTTTCCACACCGTCCCAACCTCCCTGCCACCCAAATTGTATGCCTGTATCTGATTGCCAAACATTGAACACAAGAGGGAGAACTGTTTTTTGCTTTGTTTAAAGATTTTCTTAGGCATGCATTTTAATAACTATATTATTTGCCAAAAAAAAACCCCAAAACAAAACCCAAACCAACCAACCAACCAAACAAACAAAAAAAAAAAAAACCAAAAAAAACCCCCAGGACTACTTGGAAGCAAGTCAAGTAATTAATTCAAATGAGTTACTTTGGTGATGGTACTTCAAGTAACCCACTGCAGCAGAAGACACAAAGAATTCCTCCCCATCATCATAAGAGGGAGATTTTACCCTTCTAAATTTTTAACTCTCTTTAGAAAAAAGAAACATAAGCAGTTGTGATAATGGTCCTGAGAAAACAATATGATATTCCAAATTAATTAGGTTATTGAGGAAAACAACCTCACAGGCCAATATGATCAAGGAAGTGTCCGATTTTTTAAAGGACATTAGAAAATTTTGGAGTTATTGCAGTTACTGCAACTGATTTTAAAACTTGAAGTATCTGCGAAGAAAAGTTGAAGTGCCACATGTAACAGAACAATTATGGCCAAAAATCAATCCCCAGTGTAATTCCAATTAGGTCCTGTTTTGCTACTGAGTTCAAATGCATCCCTGACTTCCAACTTTTTATTTAAAAAGAGACAAAAAAAAAAAAAAATCAAAAAACAAACCCCAAAACCCCCCAAACCTAACCAACCAAAAAAACTTTAAATTCCACTTGTGGAAATTTTTACTCAGAAATCCTTTTCAACATTCCCTTCTTGAATATTTTTTGCTTGTTAATTTTTCAAGAGATCAAAATTAAACTTTCCCTAATCATGAACAACTTCAGCAATATTACTTGGCCCATGTCACCCACAGGGACAGACTTTGTACCTTTAAACTGGGGATTTATCACAGACAGGAGCAACTCGTGACACAAAAGGGAATAAAAATATTTAGCCCCTCCCTGGTTTTTGTTTGTGTTCCTGTTTTAGCCACAAACAGTGGTTATGTGCTGAAATGATCAAAGGATTAATCTGGAAAGATCTCTTTCAGAATTATCAGTGCTATATTTTACTACAGAACTGAATATGACTTCTACATGCTCTTTGTCTATGGCAGGTCTAATTTAAAAGGAAATCTTTCAATTACCAGATGGAGAGGTAAACAGCTGTCACATTTGGAGCCCAAGTGAACATTATAACCTACACTCCACCTCCCTAAGCAAAAATCCAGAACTTACTCTGCTGAAAATGAGGCAATGGGAACTAGGTGACAGTTTTCATTTTATTTTTTGCAAGTTCTTAAAATTTTTCCAGCTCCAAAGCCTTGAGTCCATCTCTTAAATGGACAGGAAAGTAACAATCACCCCTCTGGATCTCTGGCTGTTTGAAGTTGCCTTTTCTGATTAGAGCAAATAGTTGCAAGTAATCAACCGCTGTTACTCATGTTTGCTTAAACAGTTCATTCTACCGAATACTGAAGTATCTAACTACAGCTTATAGCATACTCAGCAAGAACTGAGCTTTCATGTATCCATCACAGTACTTGGAGACTGTGTTCTGTGTATGCAGTTCAGTTTTGTTATATTGTTGTTATAAATAAGCTGAAATATTAATAAACTCATTGGGTTAGAGTCTCATTTTTGTTACCCATGTCCGTTTAATTCCATGTAAGCCAGTGCATTACACTAGATTTACAGGACTCCGAGTGACAACAGGGTTCACTCAGGGTGATGGAATCCACTTTGGTTTGCACAAGTTTAAGTGACAGCAGAATTTAGCCTCTAAAACAGAAAAGAAATTTTAATACCATTGTTGCTTTACATAGTCTTTCCTTATGGCACCCATATAACTGGCTAATGTAGGCAGAGTTTCTTTTTGCACCTGCATATTAAACAGTTATTTTGCCAATATTTATATGTCCATATCCCTCAACAGAAGCAGAGCTGGGGATAGCAGCTAGAGCTGTTAGTCCCAGTGCATGAGATGAGTTTTGTATTAGAGGAAAAAAGGCTACTCTCTGTCTCACATGCTTTATTTTATTCAACCAGCTCTTTTTCACATTGTTATATCCAGTGAATATAGCACGGCTGGATTCAGAAGAGAACCTTACACGTTATCATAATGCTTAGAAGCAATGGCTTCACACCGTATAATCTATCAAAGGTGTCAGATTTACAAAATGCAGATTTTCTGTCACATTTGGGCACTATAAGCACTGTATCTTTTCACTAAGGTGCTGACTGCTGTTTTAATGAGGCCCTTTGGTGGCTGTAAAAAACTGAAAGGAGAGGATTATAGGGGTTACCCTAGGTATTGTCTATTTGTCTTACAAATTTCACACTAACTACCAATTACATCGCCATAAACCTTTTGGCTACTTCAAGCTATATGCCATATAATACATAAAAAATACGCTATGTTAACCTCTTCCATATTATACGAGTAACTACAGCCACTGATGCAAGTAACATATCTAATGAAGCCAATAATGAGCCTCTTTAAAAGTAGTCTTGTTATAGGAATAATATTAGAGCAGTTCAGTTAAAGGCTAAGGTCCATTATGGCATACTTCCTATGTTCTCTGGTCCCAGGTCTGAAAAGATGCTGACACACTAATTCGGGCTCAAGAAGGGCATTAATCTCCCAACCTTCTACTTGTCATGCTTAATGGGACATCCTGCCTAGGTGAAATGAACCTGATGTATTCAGGTAAACATAATTTAATAAGGAGGCAAAAAAAAACCAAAACCAAACGAAATAGCTAGGGTTTAACATAATGCATTTGCTATTTCATTTCATTGGAGAGCACTGTTAACGTGTGGCTGAGAAGCAATGTACATAAAGAAAAGGCAAATAATGCAGAATATGTTTTAAGAGCTACTGCTGAAATATTAGTGCATTTAAAGTAATATGCTAATTTGTAGGAGGAAGGGATGCGCTAATGTGGGGCTTAGAGCACTTGAGTGTAAAATAGAGATCTGAAGCTATATAGTATGATATTTAAAAGGCAAGCATGAATGTCAGTGAGTAGCTGTATATCCTCTTTTGGCTGTCATCAATCATATGTCTAATAAGCCACCTAAAATTACGTCACAAGATACGAAATAGTACCAACTGCAGCAGTTAAAGAAGCAGATGCCCTGCTTGGAGACTAGGTGGTAAAGGCAGGATCCCATCTCTTAACCCCCAAAAAGCATGAGGCTCTGCAAGGAAAACACACCTGCACACAGTATAACACGGAGTTGCTGTTGTGCTGCTGGATATGAAGATGCTTATGGCCACTCTTTAACTCAGCAAGAGATACAAGTACGAAGTGAAAAAAAAACAAAAATTGCCAGCTAGTTAGAATAAAATAAAATAATTTGGATTCAAGTGAAGTCAAGTACCTAAAAAACACCCCAAAACATTAAGATGGAACCATTTCCTCAGTTCAAGCAGATCTTTGTACACCCAGAATTCACCCAAACTAAAAGGTTGTGGTACTCATTTTTGCACTGTGTGAGAAAACAGGATTAATTCAGCAGACATTCAGAGAGAATAAAACTATTACAGATGCAATTGGTGGTTGGAGTGAAGAGCAGGCTTTTGAGAAACCACACCACTGCAGAGCAGGGCTGTCATCGTCAATCTCTGCGTGTGTTTTTACTGAACTGCAGCTTCATTCCCATACAGCTCAAGCATTACAAGCTCAGGGGAAAAAGTAGTGGAAATTCATTGGCTGTTGCTGAATTTCCTTTTCATTTGTAATTGTAGTTACTGTATCACTGTGAGCTTGCCTTGCATCACTAGCATAACTGTGTTAAAAAAGAGAGAAAATTAGGTAAATTTAAAGATGCTGACTGTTGGAACAGTTGTGTCATGTTTCAGAATAGTTATCAAATCTACCTTTCTTCTAACAGCTATTCCCTTTTCTATGCTGCCAGTTGTGCCTGACAAGTGGAGCCCAATTGCACTGTTTTGCATCACCAAGGCGAAATCAAATCTTACCTTTCGGTAGCCAAAAAAAGAGATATGGACAGAGCACTGTTCAATTGGGCCCTTACAGGCTTGAATGTACAGATGTTAATCTTGTTAAGCCTTGAAGCACGTACTCCAAACAGGCCTTTGCAGCCTCACTGGCTCCCAATACACCTTTTGACCATAAACATCTGGACATTTTATCTAGGCTGATTTTTTGCAAGCAGTTTACTCTAAAGCCACTAATACATGCTATTGCAATGGGGCTCAATGGTGCCTATTAGGTGCTGGTCATGCTGAGTGAGGGTGTGGGTTGTGGAGATGTACAGCACCATGGGGAGCTATAGGAGGCACTCTACAGCTGCAAGGCAGAAAACCTCTTGGAGCTCTCAGGTGCACAGAGAAGTGTACTCACTATTAAATTATTTCACAGGGAGAGTCCTATTACCTATGAAAGCTGATCCTGCTCTTAAAGACTAGTGCAAAGGGACCATAATCCTCTTTGGAGGGAGATGATGTGTCCAGAGGAATCAGTTCCAGGGTTCCCAAGGACTATGATGATAATAGATACTTATGTGAAGTACATTTGATGGGCAGTTTCTCATCCTGAAGAAACCTGCTTCTGCCAAAGGCTGGCCCAAAGAAATCAATAGTTTAGAGGTTTAGCAAAATAATGCCCAGTTGCACCAGCTCACACAGGCAGCTCATAAGAGATTTGGCACTTAGAGTCCAGTGAGAAGTTTGCCCTGAGAACATCACTCAGACCTGCCTTCTTGGGAAGTTAGCTGATTTAACACCATCTTGACTTACTGGCTTGTGAATTGTGGAATAAGCCCCAAATCCACATTCCTATTCTCCTTTCATTTTTAAATTTCAGATATTAACTTGGGTTATGGTTCTAGGTACATTAAAACAGATAAAATAATTTAGACAACAAACTAAGCCACAGTGAAAGACCTGCAGGATAGTGTGTTTTTGACATTCCTGACTCCTGCAAGGGAGGTTTCTTTCAAGCAAATCCTGTTTGTTTTCTGTTTTGTTTTAAAAAAACAGATGAGTACATTTCTGTGGGGAAAGGAAAAAAGACACCACCAAAAAAAAAAAAAAAAACCCAAAACCAACAAAAACAAAAACACCCACCCAAAACCAAAAACCCACCAAAATGCCAAATCCACAAAACAAAAAAATGAAAACTGAAACAAAGCAAAAAAAACCAACTAAAAGATCCCACCAGAGTGTTTTCAGATGTGACTACGTTTATGACTTTTCATCTTTAATTTTTATGTATATTACCATTACAATCCCACCATGAATGCACACAACCATCACATACTGCATGAATCCATGATATGTGGAGCAGACATATTTGAAGACGTTGTTGAGCTAAGTCTGCTCTCCAAATATGATAAATCAGTAAATACTGTATTATACTAGCCAGGGCCTGCTTTCTAGCAAAACTATACCCAATCTGTAATCAGAACACAAGCAGCAACTCTGGCAACATCACAGAAACACAGACTTCCCTACTTCACAAACTTCACTACATGACCTAGCAAACATCAAGTATTGACACCAAAACCTCTGCTCTCATGAGCTTTCTTAGTACTATTAGCCAAGCTGCTTAAATCTTTTAGGTCAGCAATTAAAACTAGAAGTTCTTTTTCAAAGTCCTGTAAGTTCTACAGCTCAACCAAGAGGATAAGATGAACTTGGCAGTAAGGACAAATAAGAAAGATCACTAGTTCATAAGATCCTTACAACAGTTTTCTGAGCAATGAACACACAGAAGTGTTAACAGGGTTGGAAAAGTTGCTTAGCACTGGTCATCTCTGCAGGGATTAATCTGATTTTCCCTCAAAATAAGTAAAACAAAAAGAAGAAAAATAAGCAAATAAATGCGGCTGGTAAGTCTGAAATCATGTGGAAAGTATGGCACATGAGAATACCCAGAATTACATGAACCATATTGAGGTGTTGAAGTTTAATAGATGAAAGAATAGAAGGGGAAATAATATTTCAACTTCATTAGTGGTGACAGTACAGAAATATATTGGCATCAGGTTAACATCCCCTTATGTTTTAGGTATGTATTTGATGTTGGTTTTTTTGACTGCTGTTCCACAGAGAAGAAGCTAGACATTGAAGATCTGAGCTCGCTATACAGTGGCTGCCCTGAGTTGGGAAAGCTTAATGACACCTTTCCCCGGGGATGTAGCATCCCCCCACTGAACATAAAACTTCAGTGCATAACACTTGAATGCGCAATCCAGGGATTGCAAACAGGTATATCCATTCCTTTGTGCCATCTCTGATGTACACAAAATTCCCTCAACTAACATACCATTTATGGCTAGCTTTTGTCTGGTTTTACTGGATCAGAATGCCCATATTTAACACAAAAGCTCCCCCTTAACTCTGAGAGGAAAGGGAGTCAACAATATCCCCAGTATTTGGATTCAATTATTTTGAATGCACTATCTCTGTGCCAGTTTTGCAGTAACAGATATTTTTTTGTCAAAACTCATGAAGTTCACTGCTGCTCGCTCTGCTCTTCCCACCACTAACACCATCTTCCCATCCAAATGGGAACTGTGTTGTACTCCATATAAAATTCACAGCACAGAGCCAGATTAAAAAAAAATAAGTCACCTTAGGCACCTGAATTAATATCTTGGTTATGTAGTCTGTTAAGTCTTCACTATAGATCAGCATAACTGTGCTAGACAGACAATTCTTTAGAGCTAACATTTTTAAAAGGTGCCAAAGCCAATGTCCTTTTGAGATCTCACTGAACTATACAGATTAAGAACCAAACCAAAACCAACTGAAATTATGCAGAGATTTTTTTTCTTCTTCCTGCATCTTTCCTCAGTACCACTGGAGTGGTATAATGTAGTAAAAAAGCTGGCTGAAGTAAACACTTGGACGGAGTTTCTAAAGCTGCAATTAATGTTAATGAAGCTATACCCTGTATAGCAATGAGATATAGTATAAATTGGATAAGTAAGAAAAATGATCAGACATCATGCTTTTCCAGTATAGTACATCAGGGTATTGTCATTGCAAAGCTATCTTTATTTTAAACCACTAAATAAAACAATATAAATCTGCAAGCAGGTGTTTCTTGTTGCATGAGTATTGAAAGTTGTAATGCAAACAACCTAATTTTAGCATCTATGTAGAGTGTGAAGTGAATTTACTGATCACTGATGCATTGAGCACAGGGAGGACACAATCAGCAGGAGCTTCCAGCAAGATTATCCTATTAAAGCAGGAAGATTTCACGCGGCTGCTAAGGAAGTAGTTGAAAACAGGTGATGGAAGTGGGAGTTTGCCGAGCAGGCATGGGCCCACTGTACATGTTAAGTTGTTGTTTTCTGCTCAGCTAAGCAGCAGAGAATTGATATGTTAGCAATGAAGTGCAATGACAATTAAATTGTAACTGACCTACATGTTACCATCATTATGCTTTCTCTTTTTTACTGCTTTCCCTCTTATTTAATCACACAGTATGGGGTTTTTATTAGGCTGTAATGTTAAAATCTTCATCCATTTAGCCATAAATGTTTGACTGGATATCTATCAGACTTCTTTGCACTATACAAACAAAACCATTTTGCTGAATCATTGTTGACTTGTTTGTGGCCTAATTTAATGAGTATAATAACTTACATTACTATTCAGTTAACATTTAGGGGCCCAGAAAAGACCTGCCAGCATGTAGCAGGCTACTGTACATGTTTTCTATTCATATTGCTCTTCTCTGCAGTAAATTTTACACAATAATATGCACTTTCCTCAATGCTGGCTTAGCTTCTACTCAGCCTATGCTGAATGCTTCAATAGGCTGAAATGTCAAAAATCAAGGGTCTCAAAATTTCAGTGCAGTTTCAGCATTCTAAATATTGGGTAACTGCTTATGAAGGCATCGAAATATCAAGCACAAGAAGCCTTGGCACATATTCACTTCATCATACTCATGAGTGAAGTTGGATTGCTGAGGAAGAAAATACCAAAATGATTACTAATACTTAAGGTTGCTTAGTTAAATATAAAACTAGAGAAAATTAAACCTGCTTTGTCAGATGTTAGTTCAGATTAGGTGAAACAAAAGTTTCTGCCTTACCACATCAGGAACAAACCCAAGTATCTGGGCCTGGGCCTACGTAATGAAGAGCAATCTGCAGGCGCACATAGGCTGTGGGATGCTAAGAAGCCACTGAACAGTAGTGGTCTTGAGGCATCTTCATTTTACTCTAGTCTCTTGGAAAAAATCCTTCCTGTCACTCCCTTTCCTTCAACTCTAGTATCTGACAGCCCTGCTGATCAATTAAGTAACAAAATTAAATCTCCACATTCATGCACTAATTTAATACACGCTTTGCAAGACAGAAGTATTTTCCTGCTTGTAAGGCAGGAACTGAAACACCAATATGTACAGAAGTGGATAGTTTGGGAAGTGTAGAAGTTAAAATTTTCCATTTTCCACAGAAAACAAAGAAAATTCTTTTCAGTGTACCAAAAGGATGTTACATGATACACATTTTTGCAAACATCCTTCATTGATGACACTGAATCAATTTATATAATGAAATCACTACAAAATCTCTACCATAAAAATCACACTGTACTAGGTGAACCTCAAAGAACAGAAGAGTCTTAGTTGTCCCCAAGACACATTCAAACCAATCGTCTCCCTTTTGTCCACAGGACAAACAAACCCCAAAACAGATTGTAAGTGGACAAGGCTGTTTGACTGCCCAAGTTGTGTGTGCTGACAAGTTTTTGTAGAACATTTTGTGCATGGGCATTGTGACCATGCAAGTTATTGGTCATACTTGAACAAATACAGCAATGGAACCCCATTAGTGACAGTTATCAAATCAGTGTGTATTACCTTTGCCATTGATAGCATTGTGTATGGAAATAAAGCTTTATCAGGACACAAGGCGTGGCCATTTAGCAATGATACACTCATGCTGGTGTTAAAAACAAGGATTCCCGAGTTTATCTTTAATCTCTTGTGCCATGACAATCCAGAGCTTCATGAAAAACAATAAATAAATAAATAATATTATTATGGTGCCTTTAAGGTCAGATTTGTTATCACCTCACTGTAAAGTTTAGTATCAGGAGAGGTAAAAATAAAAAGCCACAATCATGTTGGGAAAGTCACTTGATTTGTACAGCCTTCACTGAGGTGAGCAGAAACTTAAGACAGACTACTTAGACAACAGAAAGCGTTCACAGGTGCAGGAGTTCCTTCAGCACAATCTCACAGCAACGGCAAGAATATTTTTCCAATGCACATACCAATGCTGTGAAAAGCTCAGACTGGACAAAGTCTACAACAGTTTTTATGGGCTTGATGCTTGATTTTGCAATTTTGAATCTATATTAACTATAAACACTCACTCCAGCACGTGAGATATTGTATGTGTGAATGTGCTTGAAGCCGAAACAGCAGTAACTCCACACAGTGCATTTCAGTTTACAGGTGCTTCAAGCCATCACTGAACAGCCTCTATATGAAAGGACCGAACTGAAGGATTTTAAGTATGTTTTGGCAGGATACTTTCTGATACAGCCGCAAAACTCTTTATATGGTGGTGACATGGTAGTGAACTTACATAATGCACGTTGACTGTGATCTTGCAGCAGAATTATTCTGCCAGCTTCAAAGCTGACAGTGAAATTGCATGGAATTAAATAAAGCAGAAAAGCTCAGACATACTTATGAGGGGTGCTGGGTGAACCACTGACCACTGAAGAGGTGGTCTGATACTACCAGATACAATAACTACATGCAGGTCATTTACTTTTTTCTTCTATTCATGAAAAATCAAATTCTCTTTCTATATATAACATTGTAATACTGACTGTTTCTGAGTGTGGGACCCCTTCTTAACTCTGGCTATTTCATTAGGAGGGTAGATACACACTCAATTTTGCCAGCACAAGAAGTAAGTGCAAAGGCTGATCCTCCTGGTTTAGGAGGCTTCCTGAGAAGCATACAGATAAGATAGAATAAGATGTTAGTACAGCAGAGGCTTGTAGGGGATGTCTTAAATATGAATCTCAAAGTACACAATGAAGAAAAGTTGAATTCTGATGGACTCTGCCTATGGCTTTTTCCACCCAACACTTGCTATATTTTAGTGGGAACCTAACACTGAATCTTATTTCCACACTCAGCATCTTCTGTTAAGTTCAGCTGAGCCCTTCCCACCTTGTACTCTAAGAGGCTAAAGCTAAAATACTTATTTAAAATGTATGTAATTATTGAATAAAAAAGAATCAGTAGAATATTTCAAGTTGTTTCCCTGGAAGTTACTAACATTACATAAATGCCTTGAATGCAGTGATTTTACGCTAATAAAGGTGTAAAAAAAAAAAGATTCTATCACAACCTGGACTGCTCCAAATTTTATTTGAAACATTCAGATGTATCTAAACTTTTAGCTGGAAGTTTGTTGTCATGGGGTCTTTTTAATTGAAAAATGTTGAAATACATTGGTTTTGTGCAATTATTATAATAATGAACTATTTCTGAAGCCTGTTCAAATTAAATCATAAGGAAAGGAATACACTGAGAATTAAAATCCTCATTTTACTTGGCACCAAAACATTTCAGCTGTTTATAAAATATAGGTTTTATTGTCTTTTCACTGAGCTATTAAAAAGGAAAAATTTTATAGACCAATCACATAGAAGTCATTTATTTGGCTAGAATCCTAAAAATTATCTATACAATCACATGCAAAATCTGTTGACTGATTTTGCTGTAAGGTGTCATCCAAACAGTTTCTCTTCCTTCCTCTATTTTTCCCTTTTAAAAATGTAAAGTATTTTTTATTACCCTATTCTGAAAAAAAGCCTCTCCTTGCCTCAAAGAGTGTTCACAGGACACTTCACTCTCAGGGTTTGTTTCACCTGAATGACAACACTAAACATCATCTCTACTTAACTATTATAAGGCCCTGATCACTGTCAATGATGGGAAGATTATTTCAAGTCCGAAATAGCCAAACAGCTGTGAAATCATATATAAATGAGCCAGGTTTAGAGACAAGTACTGGCATTCTATAAAAAAATACTTCTCTTCACTCACTGTGTCATGCCAGAAACTTCAAACTCAGAAGCCAAAGACACCCTACGTACTTGCATCTCTAAGAAAAACAAAAACAAACAGAAACATCCACACACACCCCCTGAAAAAAAAAAAAATCCAGAAAGATATAGTCATCCAATCCTCATTTCTCAATATTTAATTTTGGGCAAATGATCATGTATGGATTTGCCATTTTTGTAAATATATTACCTGAATTTCTATATTTTTTAGCAAACCTAATGAACTTCCAGTATAATTTCTTTAAAATTCAAATATAAAATAGCAAATATTTGATGATAGTTTATATATATATAGTCTGTATTTGATGACTGATTGCAAATCATTTTTACCATAAAGTGAAGGGAGTTGTTTATTTTTATAAGTCAGTAGCATGAAATGCACTCTGTGTTTATTGATAGCATAATGTTGGTCTATGAAAGTCACATAATAAATCATTTAAATGCAGGAAAGGTTTTTTGAAAGATACCTTAATTCAATATCTAGTTATTTTTTGTTTTAAAGACCTTTAAATATCTCAGTAATATGAAAATGTATAAATCATAAAACTGTGTTTCAAAGCATTCTGTGAGCCATGATTAGTATTTTTGTTTTGAATGGATAACAGCATACACACTATGCAACTCTTCAAGTCATGCTGAAGACTTTGGTTATGAAATGCTGCAAACTTAAGTATTTTATGTTTTTTTCATTGGTATTTCTGACTTTCATATTCCATCTATAGAACTGAAAAACAGGCCTGGGAGTGAAAAAATGTGATGGAACAAGTCTCTGACTCACAAATTCTCTCCTTTTCCTTCTCACTCTTATTCATGTTCACAACATGGCACAGAAAGCATGGCCCATCTACACTGAACAAATGAAAATGTGATGCATGTTACTAATCCTAATCCAACACTGGCAGCTTGGCACTTAGTCAATTCCACAAACCCAAATTAAGACACCAAAAGGCAAAACCAGATGCCAGCTCTGCATCTTAGCCAGTGGGGTTTGCTTCTGAGTCACCAGAAATACGCAAGACAAACTGGAGAATCAATTCCTTTTTGGAACTTGCCTTGGTGCAGATGGAGTCTAACAGGAAACAGCATCCTGTTTGCCCTTGGAAAACTAGTGGTGACTTGAGATAACTTTCAGGCTTCAGCTCAAACAACTAAAAAACAGAATTCCCCACTGTGCATGACTTGGTCCTGTGGAATCCATCAGGAAATTGAGGTAATAATCATAATAGAATATAGTTTTCTGCAACTTCCTGAACAGAGCATCTGAAAAATCTCAAAAAAGAAGTTACTGTTTCAGTCATTGCTGTTTGTGCTTCCTGGGTGGAGAACTAAGGTAGGCTATCGGCAAGTCACCCTGTGACCTAGGGAAAATCCTGAAGGCTTTTACCCTGGATGAACGTATAAAAGTTGGATGAAGTTAATTCTCAGGCTTTAAAAACAAAACCTGTCTTCTAAATCACATGATCCTGAAAATAGAAACAAAACTCCAAGAGCATTCAAGTCCCTCCCTTGCATCACTCAACAACCACTCCATTGTGCTGGGCAGAACCATATTATACCCTATTTAAAACCATCACGCTTCCAGGTCAGTATAATTCTGCAAATCCAAGGGTCCCACACACATCCTCCTCTTGCCAGTTTAGAATTCATCACTATCATAAATTCTTCATAAGCCCCATTTATGTTTTCTAGTAAAATGGTCCCTCCAGGATGCACCTTTGCTGGTCACCCTTCACTGCCCAGAGCATGCCATCCAGTCCAGTTAATTACCCAGTCCTAAAGTTTGAAGGTATTGCACTTCCGGTACTATTGACTTTAGTGAGAAGTGGTTTTATTCTTGTATTCCAGTTTAAATAACCTAAACTCCTTCAAGACATCTTTCATGTTAGTGGGACAAGGTAGGTTTTGAAATAACTCTTCAATTCTCATGTCAGCAGAACTAAACCCGCTGTGTGAAATCTATCCATGCGGTGTGTCTGAATGAACATATTTTGTTTCCAAAGCATTCTTCCATTCCTCTGGTAAAACTTCTTCCCTAACCCTACAAATTTACTACAATTACTTAATTAGTTTGGCTGAAACTCACAAAGTATTACATTGTTAGTTGTTACTTAACATTCCTTATAAATTGCATTTATTAATTTCAGGAAGGAGACTTACTATTGCTACAGTAATTTAAATTAGTACCACATGGCTACAGGCTGCCACTAAATGATTCTTTGGGGCAAAATCAGTTCTTTAAAGATCTTTAAATGACACCAGAGACAAGCTAACCAAATTTTTGTCCAAGAAGTTACAATTTATCAAAAATGTAATAAACCATGGATGAAATATTCATTGTAAGCAGCACATAATGTGGTTCATGAAATGGCATTTGAGTATCTCTCACTATGGTCAGACTAAAGTTTGCTGACAGTGCAGGGTAATGCTCCATTGGTATTTTACAGTCTCCATCCATGTGGTACTTTGCAATACTGTAACTTTATACACTCCGGTCCATTCTCTCACTGACACTAAATCAGTCAAATTTGACATACAACTCTGTCCCATTTTCTTTGCCTAATTTTAATGCTGTAGATTTTTTAGCTTCCCAGTATTACTGACTTTGAAGGCAACTGGGGAAAAGAACCACTTTTTTTCCTGATTCCCCCTGCACTGCTTAATACATGAATGTGCACACCTTTGTGATAAACCTCAGCATTCTTCTCCTCGTCACAAGAAAAATGATGGTCTCTGCACTAACTGTAGAAATTTAACAACTGGAGATTCTTTAACATTGATGTAGTATAGACAAGAGTACATTAGCACCTCCTGTAGGAAAATCTGGATGAACACCACATATGAAATATCAAAATAAAATAATAGATTCATCTTCCTGCAGCTAAAGATAAATATTAAATAATCCCGACAGCTTCTGGCTGAAAATTAATTTCTTCTAAGGCAAATAGTGTAATACGTACACGCATTTCAATTCCCATTTGGCAAAAAGGCTATTTTCAGTATGCAGTCCATACTTTTGAAATACTAGAACCATGCTCATCACAGACACTTAAACAAATAAAATTTTCTTCCTTTGGGTACCAATCCACTGTGGTCTAATAATAATACATATATATACTTTTTTTAAAAGTTTTTTTTTCTTTTTAGAGTATCAGTATTCCCACCAAATCCAGATATACAGGTTAAAACCAAAGTTCTTTTCTTTTCTTTTTTTTTTTTTTTCTTTTCTTTAAACCTTTGCTTCTCTTTACATAACAGCTTCCACCAGAAACACCAAGTAAAATTAGTTTAAAACAACCACTGTGGTACATCGACCTAATGGTGTGCAGAAATATTTGAGAGCTAGCTCTGAAGAAGCTACCCTGAGTGCCAAGTATGATCTACTCACGATCCACCTTAGCCTAAGTGTTGCTGCTGGTAGCAAAGCTAGCTTGTTCAGCATGCGGTCAGAAATCTCTGTGCTATTTAGATGTAGTTAAAGGGCTTGACTTGCAAAACTATCACACATGTTAACATGAGATTTTTTTTCATATGTTTAGGTACTTATGCCTAATATATTTAATTAGACCAGATAACTCCTCCAGAGTAGTTATCTTTAGGCATCCAAATACCCTTACAAATCAGAACCAAAGCCAATTGCCTGTTCTTGTAGTCCTGTGTATGTAATAGGAAATGAATACATTTAGACATTAAGTAATCCATGAAACACTCCTGATTAATTCATTACTTAGGAAGGATGGGAGGGCAAACACAGAATACCCCAACCCAAAACTCCAAGAACTCTCACTGTTTTAGCTTGGACATAAATATCTCCATAGCCCAGTGCCTTTGACACTTCCCTTGCTGCAAAGTGCTCAGAAAATGCCAATCTACAGAAATGGCTTTGTTGTACACTGATGATTTTCTGTTCCTGGGGTAGTATGTCTGACTTGCCAGGTGAAGTATTTTGACAGAAAACTTGAGGTGCTATCACATATCACATTACTGGCAGCTTCTTGGTAACACATGTTCTTCTCTACACCTTCCCCACCAAAACTCTCTTATGTTTCACAAACAGCATCTGATTCTCTCTCACACCATCCTCCGCATCTCTTCTTTCCTATGGTATGTTTCAAGAATATTTTATCCTCTCATCATGCTTGGAGCGCTCACGAACAATTTACCCTTGGTTGGAGAGCCAAGATACCTTTCCATACCCATCTATCCATGCCCATGCAAGCATATGAATGTACAGATTTACTGGCACATTATTCATTCTAGAGTGTTTTGTGGTCCAGCCTGGGTTTTGACAGGAAGTGTGTGTCATGGAACTTTTCCTCTGAAAATTTTTCAGGTATCTTCATCTTAGTATCTTACACAGGACCTATTCAGAAGTATATGAAGTATCCTCCTCTGATAGAGGATGCATCAAATAAGATATTAGAGCTACCATGGCGATCAAAGTTGTAAAAAATATACAAAGTCAGCTGTACTGACAGCTGGGTTAAATATATAGCTGCTCTATAGTTAGATTGCAGCTATTGGGATGAGGATGCAGATAAGGATTCAGTCCAGAAAGTTTAAAAAAGTATAACAAAAATGCAAGAAAAAGTGTGGATAAACCCAACATTATGAAACTCTATTGGCTTCATTTCTCTGGGACATGACAACTGTATCTGGTACTGTCATGCACACAAGCAGATGACAAAAATGTAGATTGTAGTGGTATTGAGAAAGAGGGATCCATTTCTTAGGAAATGTGATGTGACAGAAAGTGGTTGTTGCTGCTCCTGAAATTTGTGTATCCAAACACTCTGTGAAGTTTAATGCAATCTTAGACTGCCTGCTGCCTTGGAAACCAGTGGTCAGATACTCTCTGCAATGGGCATAATAAGCAAGAACATTGTGACTAGATGAAATTTCATGGAACTGAAATATTTCACACACTGGTCTCAGTGAATTTCTCTCAAGGACTGAAAGAGAGATGGCACTGCTTTAAAAATCTGCAACTTGTATCCTGGTGGTTTGGACACCAAGATGTTGGAGCTCTAGATTCAAATCCCTGTTAGACCAGAATCTGGAACTAAGTCAACTGCACTTGAAGCAAACCACAGGTGATGCAGGCTCCTAAAAAAGAATAAAGCAAAAACCCAAAGCTTTCAGGTAATAATAATAATAAATATTAAAAACCCTAAAAAACAAAAGCAAAACAACATGCAAACAACACACACATCCCTCTGTGCCACTGCCCCCCCCAAAAGGAACCCCAAACCAAAACACCCCTCTAAAAGACCCAACCAAACCCTATGTGCTTATTTTTTCATGAAGCCTTGAGAATTCAAATGAAATTTGCCTATTTGCCCAGAAGCAAAGCACTCAGGTTATGACAGCTACCTGTAGAAAGCATTATAGAAAAGGGATGGTTTACAATAGATCTACAACTACAGAAACATTAACAAAGGTTTCACTACCCAATAAGCTTGCCTTGGAGAAGCATATATTCATTTTCCTCAGATGCAACTTTAAGGTTAGGAAGATGTGTAAGAAGTATTGTTACTGTAGGCATAACAGAATCACATTAGCAAGGAGAAAATATATTGGTATCATTAGATGTATTTCCACATGTCACCTCTGCAGTACAAGAGTTGGACTCCAGAAAGAAATATGGAAGATATGACAGCAGTAGAATATAGTCAGATCTTGCTTTCCATTCAAACAGCAAGGCCAGACCTTGACATCCACACGTATTGGGTGTCGGCTTTCTACATGCCTCTAGTAACCTAAAAAGCCATTTACAACTTGTCAAAGGTAACAACTTTTTGGCATACACCATCATTACAGAGGATGGGACATTTTCAAAGTACTCCTTTCAACACAAACAGATGTCCCTGCTGCTTTCGCACTGTAAAGTACCACAGAGAGCATTCCAGCAGTGGGTCAAACTGGAACTGTGGTGACAAGATCTTGCAAATCAACTACAACTTCCCATTAAATTAAAGATCTTTATTAAAAACGTTTTTTCAATCACTCACATTTCTTCCCATTCAAATACAAACATTCCTGAGTTTTTTCAAGGTCAGCCCTGCACAGGGATGTCCCTTTCTCATATTTCAAAACCACTCAAATGACTTCTATTTTTGTCTTTGTGCTTAGAACAAAGCTGCCCTTTGAAAGTACCAGATGGGTAACTTCCCAATAACAGACATTAGCAGGTATGCCCAGGATTGTGATTTCAGCATATTTGTATGGAAATCGTCCCTATGTTGTCATTTTACTCCTTATAGATCATTGCAATATCAGGCTTATAAACTCAAGTGATTCTAGAAAACAAATAAATACCACATTTGTGGTAAATACTACAAGTATGTGCCACAAACAATGCTATTATGACCCTGTGTTCTCTGAGGGCTGTGGTCAGTGCTGGGGGGAGGCTTCTCACCTAGTCCTTCCTTTGTAGCAATCATATTTTTACAGTTTCAATTTAATACTTTTTCTAATATATTATATGTTACCTCCCATGTATTTAAACTGTACTTAAAAGCATGCTAAGAACTGGTAATTCCTTAATGGTTGTTCACTTACAAGTGCTTGTGGGTCATTACACAATCATTTAAAGGGCATTAATGAGAACCATTTAATGGTTTTAGTAGAATATCATTGTAAGGGACAGGGGAAAAGTTACTGGCTGTAAATTTTTATGACCATTTCTTACAAAACTTATTACTTTAAAGATTTATGTATGTAACAATGAGTACAATAAAAGCCATGCTAAAAATAATTTGAAATCAAAGTAATGCATATAGATAAGGTCCTACTTGCTGCAGTTTTGCATGCAGTCAGGAAGGTTTTCTTTCTTTTCCTCTAGATACCTTATGACTCGCAATGCAGCTTCAGATATCCTTTATGAAAAGTCAGAACAGAAAAAAAATTGCTCCAGTCTACACTTTAACAAAATGTAAATGGTTCTTTACAATCCTTATTTCATTTTTACTTTTCATTCATTGTTTTGTATATAAAGTCAGTATTTTTCTTTTTTTTTTTTTCCTCTGATACAGCACAATAACCCAGCCTTTAACCAGAATATAAGGAGAATTACTTTTATGAAGCATCTTGAACTGTACATTTGGTTGGCTTTTTACAAGTGGAAAATAATGGAGAACTCTGCATACCAAAATTAAAAGGTTGCCTATTTCCCTATAGGGAAATTCTTTATTACTGTACTAGACCAGAGCATACCTTCAAAACTACAGAAACTTATTTTGAAAACTATTCATATCGACGCATTAACCTTATTAAAGTGCTTTAATAACAAAACAGTCATCAAATTATGCCTGGTTTTGTCCATTTGCGATTTGCATGGAATACATAATGAGGAAGACAATGTGCTTTTTTCCCCCAGTATTCTTGCATAAGTAGGAGAATATTTCTAATTAAAAGGCAGAGTTAGTACAGCACATGAACTGAACTGAACCATATCTCTAGAAATGCTGATATTTTTACTGTTTGCATTAAGTAAGGACTGTATTTCTCTCTGAATCTGGCTCAGTACCCATTACCAATAAGATGAAGATTTAAGATAACTTGGTCAAAAGATGGTGAATTATAACTTTTAATTAAAATGTAGAAAATAGTTTCTTTAAAATTAACATGGTAATACTTTCAAGATCATTAATTTTTAATGTAATGAACAACAAAACCAACCTGAATGTTTTAAAGTGTGACATTGCAGAGCAAAGGAAAACAGATTTTTTGAAACTTCTTGCTGCAACAAAGGCAAGCAGTGCAATTAATCTGCAGCTTTTTTGTCTTTAGGAACACTGTTATTCTTTCATGATGAGTTTTAGTCTCACACCACCTCTCTAAAATTCACTTTAAATTCTAATTGAGATGACACAGGTACCAGGGTGAGTAATGGGGGTGCATGTTACTATAATTACATTTTCTCTTACTATTTTATTGGCTTGCACCTATTTTTAAATGACTGGAAAAAAAATCAAGAGCTAGTCTCGTCTGATTTGCTTCTGTCTTTGAAATGGTGTACAGTAAAAATATTTGTAATGATTAATTTCATGTGAAATGGTTTCTGTCTCTTTTTCTGTTTACTACAGAAAAACATTCCATTGACTTCTCAGTCATCCTGATTGCTGTGCATCCTGTATTTCAGTTGCCAGAATTCTACTTAATACAATGGTAGAATTTAACTCATTTTATTTAAATATTGTAAAATATTGGGAAGTCATAAGACAGATGAGAGTAATCTAGTCAAAACTCCCATGCAATTCAGCAAGGAAAGATTTTACCATAGATGGCAGAAATCACATATATATGTTCCAGCCTCTACCTGCCCTGTTGTCTTATTTCTCAGACTATTGTGAACCAAAATAATCACCTACACCTGCTTGTGGCACAGTCAGAATACAGGCACTAGTGGGACTAGGATAAGAGCAAATCCTCCTTCACTTGCAACCTGAAATGGGATTTAAAACCTGAATTGCTGAAAACAAAAGTGAGATACACTAAAACCAATGGACCTTTTCGTTCCGTGGCTTTGTGATCCTGCTCATTAATTGCATTTTTCAACTCTCTCCCATTTTATTTTTCACTGAATATTAATCACTGCTAACTATATTTTCTTTTACCAATTCTTCACCCCATCAGAAAACAGCACCTGCACTCAGAGCATAGAATTAAGAGATTCATAAAAATAAAAGAATAAAATGGCACATTGGTTGAATGTGTCGGTATTTCATCTCTAGGAATATAGTACTGAGAGAAAAAGAAACCAAAGAGACAAAGATCACAAGAATCAGAATTTAAACTAAAGACAACAACAGGGATGCTGACCGGAAGAGAGGATGGGAGAAGAAGACAAATATATGTGAACATAACTGAAAAAGAAAAAAACAAAAGTCAAGTGGAGGAAAGAGTAAGTATTGCATGAAAGTATTTTCTTAATATATTCATATGCTACAGCACATTCTACAATAAAGGAAAAGGTGAAGGCAAAGCACTGAAATTAGTCACTTCTTTCCTATAGTCACACTCAAAAAAGGAGGAAATCAAATGCCATAAATATATTCAAACAATAAAGATTTGATTTACAGTAAGGACAGCAAATAAATTGTGAGTAACAATTTGAGGTTGCAGAGGTCTCTGAACACTAAATGACTATATGTAGATTCACTGGGATATACTCAGAACAGATACTCTGCTTAGGTTTTATAAGATGGTCTACATGTGTTAGTTTCTTTCCTTCGTCGAACAACAACATGGACTGGACAGACAGCTTTATAATTACAACGCTGTGAGTCCAATAATTGCAAAACAATATGGTATGACACAATATTGACTGCATATACACCCACAACCGATTCTTCTTTAAAGCTTTTGGAATTTAATAACGTTTGCTGAATATCCTTTGGTTACTCACACAAATATAACAAATACATCTGGAAATGACCTTGAGGTGGGTAGTACCCAAAAAATGCAGTGAAAAAGACATGCTGTTTACGCACAAAATACACCTTACATTAAGAATATCTTAATCCATTGGGAAAGCTCTCCAGTTCAAGGAAATGCATAGACACGTGCAGAGTTTTAATTGTCTGAAATAGCCACTTTATTCAAGAAAACTGTCTAAATTCTGGCTCTGCAGAAACAGTAAACTGTTAATGGATGTGAAAGGATAAAAGTACGGAATTCAAAGATAATCAATTTATTGTGTATTTTCAAACTTTTAAAATACTTAATATGACAGAGGAATTAAAACCAGTAAAGTAGCTGACAATACCCACTGTACAAAACCTAAGGAGCAATGGGAAAAAACCTGGACAGAGCCGCAAGGATGTTTAGAGCAGTGGAGATCCATTTAGCTTCACAGATCTCATCCAGAGCGTGTGGTGGATCGGCAGTTACCACCTCCTCCCCTCCACCCCCAACACACTTTGAAATAGCCCAGGCTAGACTTAGATGGCTGGAAATTAAGGAAATGAAGCTTTATATCTTCAGCTTTGCACAATATACAAGCATATATTTACAATATATAACAAATATTTACAGATGTATACAATGAAAAGCTAATACAGAAACACCACACCCCTCCTAGAGATTGGAGGCCCCAAGAGGGTTTTTTCAACTGCCCTACCACCTTCCTCCCACTTCGCAATCTTATTCCACTATCTGTCTTATGTGACAGCAAAGAAAAGGTAGATCTGCCAGGGGGATTAGCAGCAGGAAAGAAGTTAGTGAAATTATTCAGATACAGCTAAAAAGACAGAGACATGCAGCAGCCAGAGTGGCTCAAGAAACTCTGTCCTATCTATGTTTGGGTTACAAATCCTAAGTATTTTTTTTCTTTTTCAGTAAACCTATGGGTGAAGTAGCATCATCAGTGTTTTCCTTTCTCAGCCTATAGTCTAATTTCTTATTAAAATCCTCCGATTGGTTCAAACCATCACACATGGTATCTTAAATATAGATAAGGACAGTGTCTTAGGAGAGATGTAAGTGGGTACTTACAGATTGACAACTGTAGAAGTGTAGGTGCATATCCAACCAGCCAAATATGCATGGCCAAGACTTGACAGAGAGTCAGTCGTAAGAGAGCTTTGGAGGAAATGATTTCCTGAGAGATACTTTTTGGGGGTATCATTGTTTGAGAAGTATAGTACAGCTACAAACTAGGCACATTAGTTGCAAGAAAGCTTTTTAGGTTTTTATCCCATTTAGTTGTAAGAACATTTGAACTTAGGCTTGCACAGCTCAGCTGGCCACAGGACTGCCAGGTTAATAGCCTTCCTTCACCATGTTAAGAAAGGGCAAAATTCTCCTTCATCACAACTTCATTTCTCTATCTGGCTCTGGATTTCAGATGTGGAAATATCTTGCTCAGAAATCTATTCTTCAGTAGAAAACACAGAACTTGAGATTTGAATGTCTGATCTACATGGTCACTGAAAAACAGAAGGGACATTAGTTGCCAAGAGTCTTCAGAAATATATCAGGGCATTGTAATGATCAATGAAAACTATTTTAAGACACACCAGCAATGAAAGACAGTTAGAAATGGCTTACTAAACATGACTATATTATAGACCACAATACGTACATCATGGAGAACTCATTACGTAAATGGACAGAGAGTTTACTCCACACTGGAGTCCAGGTTCTCTCTGGAGTCTGGCTGTTGCCAAAAAAACCAAGGATAGCTGTTGCAGTACTCAGGGGCACAGAACACCATCACTGTTCTCATGCTCTAACATCTCTGGATAAGAAGTCATAGTGACTTCCCTGAGAAACTTAGAAACTAAATTAGTCAGATAAGAGCACTTTTGAGTGGTAGTATATTCCAATAATGAATTTGACACACACACAGTACCTGAGTGCATATAGTTTAGAAATGTCTATATGAAAAGCTAGGACAGGTGCCTCTAGGTTTGTGCACAATAGAAAAATACCAGCGTGTTTCATAGACTTTGGGGTAACTCTAGGGCAACTGAGTAACTTCTGAGTCACTGTGTGAGACTGCCCTATAAACTCCACCTGATGATGCAACCATAATAGAAATTATATGCTAAATTACTTTTATGAAATGAAGAGTGTGTTTTTAGCTAACTATGATGCAAGCAGTGCACCCTGTGGAACAAGTTGGGACAAAGAAATTCCCCAGCTTCAGTTCCTGCACAAGAGCTACTGACTCTCTGAATGGTTTATGTCTTTGCTTTAGATTCCCCATGTGTAATTGGAGAATAACAACACTTACCTACTTCACAGCAAGACTCTTGTGAGAACTAATTAATGTTTGTTGCACAACATTCTGAATTTGTAAAGTCATTTAAGTGGTATTATTGGCATTATCATCATGTTGTCTTGGGTACCACAGATAGAGCAGCCAGCTTTCTGTAAGAGCTACTTAATACATTAAAAACAATGCACAAGAAAGTGGGAAAGGTATCAAATCCTTTTCGTTTTCTTAGAAATACCAAGTGCTTAATAAAAAGTAGTTGATAAATACCCACTTGCTTCACAGATCTTTGTGAGAGTCTCCATTTTGTGCCACATTCACTCGGACTTGTCCCCCAAGTAGCTGCTCCAACTGGTTGTCAATGGGATCTACTGTATAAGGGCAGTGAAACCTGCCACATCAGAAGCTGTTTAAAATTGATATGTTGCATATACATGGTTTAATAAGTAATTTTTTACCTAGCTTCACCTCCTGTGGAACTTTATTTCGTTTTTTAATGTTGTTTCCTCTTTCTAGACAGCAAAATTAAGGTCAAACCGCCAATAGTGTAATAAGCTATCCAGCAATGTCCTGGAAAGTATACCACACATGATAATAATTATATTTAGTTATAAAATTTCAACATTAATTCTCTTTCAAAACCTATTTATATAACTCCTTCTTTGGACAAATTACAAAATATTAAGTATTCATACTGAATAGAGGGGAAAAAATAAAAATAGAATCTTGAACTACATCCAAAAGATAAAGGTATGTGAGGAAAGAAAATATGAAGTTTTGTTCTATCCTGAAAGACAGGGGTTCCTACAAAACCCAGTTAGTTATATCTCTGGTACAGAGCATGTTCTGTTTGGAGTTGTACACTACCAGCTCAGTATACACTGAAAAAATGAAACAGCAGCACCAAAGACTGTGGTTCTGTGGTATTTTTTTCCTCATCAATCTGAGGAAACTACAATTAGGAACATATTTACCTCCAGATCAACAGGAAATGAGGCAACCCAATATGGAATGTGTTCTATACAGTATTTTAGTGTCCCAAAAGTCTTAAGTGCGATGAGATTTTTACCCTGAAGCTCATATATCATGTTGCTAATTTACATTTAAAAGCTGAATTGCAGCTGCTTACCTATGGCCTGTTTTCCTGTTTTTCCATTATATCTAAATCAAGAATGTTTATAACCTTTGATTTCCTATGCTTAAAGAACATGAAATAAGAAGGGGGTGGGGAAGGAAATAATGATGACAACAAAATTGATAGCAAATGACATAATTTCAGAATGGTTGTGATGTGTCTGAAAAAAATCTGACTTCATTAATGCATCTACGATATTGTATGTGAAAAACAAAACGCTATCATAGTTTGACTTCTCAGGTTTTTCAGCAAGCAATCACAGCTCACCATACACAAACTATAAGAACTCCAAGAACTCCTCTGTTAAACCTCTTGTGGAAGGCAAAGCACAGATAAAAGCGTAAACAGATAGACAGATACTAGGATATTAATGTAAAACATGAGAACAATAGCCCTTGTAAATATAAAGTGAAGGATATTTTCACTTTTGACCCTAAATTGAAGGACAGTCTCATTCCTTAATAGAGGTTTAAAATACACTGATTTAGATTACAGAAGATATGAACTACATGCACAAGAAGAAACAGTGTATTTTTTGCTTTAATCTAATGATAATGAGGGCTTCCAAATGAATAGCCAAGAAGGTATTTGTCCCCAGAGCAAACAATAGGTGAGAATAATACAGATAACAGCAGTGCCATGGTACCAACCTGTGAATGTGCATCTGCCCAAGGAAAATGGATTGTCAAGTCCTGAAACTATAACTCAGTTTACACTGCCATTCAGCTGCTGACTCTGCTAACGTTTCTGGGAAAAGGGGAGGGCAATAAGTAATGAAGTATTAGAAAACCTAGTATGAAACCCATCTGAAGCAGACAAATTTCTGTTGGAAACCAGACTGAAACCAAAAGCACATCTTGTAAGACACACAGGGCATGAGAACATTCCACTGATTTGAAACATGTGGGCACAGGTCATTAGGCATCCAATGCAGAACACTGACACCAGTGGGATACACGTAAACTACATTGCTACCCCATGGTTGAATTTAAGACCCCTGCCAATATATAGATTTTTCTTTCCAAGTAACAGACTACCCAACAGGGCTGAATGATCCAGAAAGAAAAACAGAATGTGAATTGCTGAGCTAAACTACTTAAGATAGGTGCAGAAGGTGCTTCTGCTGCACATTCTCTCTCTCCTTCAGGAGAGAATAATAAAAACCTGAGGTGGAAGAACAGTTGATATGTAACAGGAGCTTAAAGATACACCGAAACGTGGAAGAAAGAGCAGGAGCAATAGAAAGGTTGAAGAGTTGTGTTAAATGTACAGTGAGAGAATATGCCTCATTCCCCTCTCATAAGTGCACCAAACCCCAACCACTATTTACTATATATTAGCATGTCTTTGATCTATAATTTGAGACCCATCAAGAATCCAGAAGTGGGTTTGCTGTTTGGTTTGGCTTTTTGTTGTTGTTGTTGTTGTTATTTTTTCAGCATCGGTGTTTTTTCTCTTCTGTGTTAAATAGCACAGCCTCGAGTCATTCCTTATAGTTGCAAAAATGTTCAAATGAGGCCTTCAAAGACTGGAAGCTGAACTCTCCGGGGTGGACTCTTGTAATCATTAGGCTAAGCAGAAATACGAAGTTGCTGTAAACAACAACCTTATGAAAGAGAATGTTAAATATCATGCCATCAAGTCAACAGGAAACTGAATCTATTTATGCGCAAGTCACAGTCACAATGCACACTCTGTAACATGAAAATGTAACTTGCTTTCCTTCTGTTTATTCTTCCCTACTTTGTGTGACAATAAAAACTGGTAAGGGAAGAAGAGAAGTAAGAAGACAGGCAGTATCAGGAACAACATTTTGAACTGTTTTTTGTCCTCCTTGCACCATCAGGAAGATATAAAGAAAACAACTATACACTGCAAGTTTATTACATAAAAACAAAACAAACAAAAAAAGTAATAAAATGAGAAACAGTAGATTTTGCATTAAACAATCACTGTACACATTTTGGAAGATGGAGTTTTTTCTTGTGATAAATAAACACTAGTGTGTAGCCTTTTAGCAGGCAATAAGGTAGGGCACATCTGCCTCCACTTAGTAAATCATCTTCTACTAGATGAATTGGAATAACCCATTGCTTTTGCCCCAGATAGGTGAAACCTGCTGCAGATGCCACTGTGCATCCCAGCGAATGACAATAAACAAAACAGATTAATCTTCTGCTACATGAACAGCTTGTTTTTTGTGACCTATAATATGTAAAAGGCAAAAGAACACCACACTAACCCTGAGTGTAGGGCTCCATTACAGGGTCAGCTCTGTCAGGTACAATGATGCACAACAGAGAAATTCCTCCAAGCAACATAAAAGTTAAAGTGCAATTAAAAGTTCTGAAAAGAATGTCTACAACCACAATTAACAGGATAAGTTATTTTAACTTTCTAATGTCTTTAGCTCAGAACTCCTAAAGTTGGTAGAAAAATATATTAGTTTTAAAATAAATCTATTAAATTAGAAATAAACTTGTTGCTTGCAAAGCTGCTGCTTTATAAACAGCATGTTTACTAAAAGCACATTCCCAGGAGCCCTGTGTTTCAACTGTAACACTTTTCTTTACAATTGTATACACTGAAAAATAAGTTAGGTCTTAAAGAGCTTCTATGTTTTATTGCACCTGGGATCTATGCAGTTGCATCACACAAAACTGGGCACATTTCTAATCCTAGCCTGCCTGCCTAAGCTTCATTTTAATTTATGCTACTAGCATTTCTTCTGCAGACACGGTCTTAGGGAAGACAGTGATAGCAGAGGGGTACATAAGCAGTGAAATTCAATTCCAGGTACAAATAGATCTGTATGTAACCAGAGGTTTTGTACTGCCTGAATGGGAAAGCCCAAAGATATGCCTCTGATAAATGTAGCAGTAAGTATTGCACTTAACATACGAAAACCAACATGAACCTCTCAATTCATGAACTATCTGGCAGAAAAAGAAAAACTAATAACTATAAGGACTTAAGATTCATTAAGTTTTCACCACAAGTCTCACTTCTCAGCACACTGCTTGTGTTGATCTGCTTCTCTGGGTACTCTTTCTTAACACATTCACTAATATCACATAAAGCTGATATCATTTACTTGGCAGTGCATCCCACAGTTTTGGCTGAAATAAGAAGTTCTAACATTTACAGGCCCTTGCCCCAGCAACTAAGGCAAATGGAAGCAGCTGTTTTGCCTCAGCATGAGGCTCTTGTTGGCACTTTGACCATAGCCACAGTATATCGGTGAGGCTTGTAAAAAGACTTGACTGTAAGGAAAATACTATAACAGTTCAAACCAATAAGGATCTGATCTGTATCATGAGTCCTATGTCAAATTTAGAAGTAATTTATTTCATTTAACATAATTTAATGCCTCTTTTTTTCTGTATGATTTTTAAAAACGTTAAAGCTGAATAACTTCTGGGTAATAATTATAGCATGCAAGGTTCCCACTCTATTCCCAACATGTCTACAATACTGAATCCAAGTTACCAAGTCCCTCTTTCCTCTCCTGCCAAACAATATCAGCCTTTAGAAAGCTTTAAAAAAAAAAAAAAAAAATAAAGGTACTGTTTGTGTTTGAGTGTTACAAGTGAAGTATTTATGGGATCCTATGATGCAAATTCTTAAACTACTTGACACAACAAGTGTTTTGACTCCCTTTCCATGTAAAAGCATCCAATTACTGGAATGTTACAAGTTCTTAAAAGTTAAAACAAAAAGTTTAAAGTATTTCAAGTAACTTAGCGGAACTCAGTAAAGAGAACAACATTGCTCCATGGTGCTTAAATCTCACCTGCAGAGGAGCACAACAGAAGGGATATTAAGAGGCAACAATTTCAACTGACACTATAGCAACACTGATACTACAGGGTTTTGTCTGGATTTAGTGTTGTATTACAGGACGCAATTTTCAAAATCTAGAAAGATTAGATGCTCAGTTTTGATGCTAAACTGTCTCAGGCATGCAATAGATGACTGTCTTACCAGAGAACCAAGGGATGAAGATGATGCACCAAATATCCACTCCAAACAGATCTATGATTCTTTTCCTATTTTCTGATCACAGTTTCAGCTGTAGTGGATGAGCCTCTATCAACAGAAAGTAGTGTCCCCACAGAGACATGTTCTTAAAGGGAATGATTAAAATGAAACTGCTTAAGCATTTCACTGGATTACATCCAAATTGAGCCTTGATTCCTTTTGTTTTGACAGTTTTGTAATGTAAAATAGAAAACACATACAGTAGAAATACAATCAAAGTCCATGCTACTTGAGTATCTGGAAGTCTTTCCTTCTTATAAAATAGTAAAAATGTACTTTTGTGTAAAGAAAACACTGATTTACTAGAACTGATTGCTTCACAGTCTAATTGCCTTTCAACTGGCTGTTCCAAATTAAGATGTCATTGATGGCTTTTTGTGATATATTTCATTTTAAGCAAATTTATTCTATAATAGAGCACATCATAATGGAAAGCAGAGTTCCCACTCTTCCCTCCTCTTTGTAGCCTGATATCTTGACAAGTAAATTAAATTTAGCAGTTAAAATGCTTCCATTAGTAATTTTATTAAGTTAATTATGGAATCTCTCTTTCTGAATTTTAACTACATTCATTTCAGCACAACCTTGATTTATTTATTTTTTTAATTCCATATATCTAGTACCCATGATGACTTCTGGGACAAACAACTACCTATACAACATTTATAAGACTATGACAGATTTAACTAAAGAAAAAAGATAAATAATTTTTAAAACCAAAGCCTCACTGTACCTCTAAATTATTTTGCTCGAGAAAGATTCTCCTAATGAAATCTAAGGAGACTGTTTGCTATGAACAATTCCAAATTCTACAAGTCACAGCTGAAATTACACATTGAGAACATTTAAAACAGGTAAAGATTTGTAAACTGGTATCAATATAATGTGAATTAGCAGAACCTTCACCTATTGGCTTAAGTCAGATTGATAACTCCTGGTTCACAGAAAGTCTACCTTTTATATATAGTGCTTTACCTTCATTTACTTTTTTTCATCTTTCAACTCAGACAAAGCATGGGTATAACCAAACATTATGAGAACAACTGTTCTCTTTTATATCCCTCCTCCCTGAAATGTGAGGCTATGAGAAATCCCCAGAGATTTTCAATTGCTTCCAAAGCAAAGAAGTCTGGGTAATTTATTTCTAAACTAAATTCATATATTGTAAACACGAACTCATAAAATGTTTCATTTTTTTAGTCGTCAGTGCTGCAATATGCAAGAAGCCTCTCACAACATTTTCCAATAGTGAAAAAGACTAATTTATCTCTTCACCTAAAGGAAGTGGAATTTTCAATAAATAGTCAAACATTTCATTTCCCCCAGGACTAGGTCCAAAGCAACAATAATGTCCATTTGACATTCTGTGGTCTGCTGAAAGGAAGTGTCTACAAAAAGTAAAATACAATTATTTAAACCCAAACACTAACCACAGGGATGGCTCACATTCATTGTGTATGACAAGGCCACCCAGGGGCATGGCTCAGCACAAGCAGATTAACATGTACAGATGTAATAGTGCTACCTATCACAGCTAAACACGCATAAGGATAAGGAAGAAAGAAAAACTGTGAAGGATGAACTATTTGCTGTTCAAAAGATTGGATGATACAGGTATGGAAAGGAAATATTCTTGAGATGGCAATATTATAATGGAGAGAAATGCTAAAAGACTCTGACCCAACCTGATCTTAATAAAGGTCACAGAACATCTGCAAGTGGTGGTCTCTGATGTACTATTGAGCAGAGAAATTTTGGGAGAAGTAGGATAGGGGAAAAGATAACTTAGATAAAGCAGTTGTATATGGGTTATACATAAAATCAATTAGTTGACTATGAACTACTTGGACATCTACTCTTTACTATAGGACTGGTCAACCTGTGGCACATGCGGCCCATGTATTCCATGAATGGTTTTGCCCTGTTTACATTTTGGGACAGTGTGGGCTGCCATGGACTATGCTTACAAATGCATTTCTCCTCCAAATCCATGGCTATAGGCAGAAGGGCTGCCCTCAGTCATTCACCCCACAAAGAAGCTGAACAGATGTCAGGTCTCAGGCTTCCTCCACTCTCTCTGATAAGACACATACACATTTACCATGACAGCCAGCCATGAGAAAGTGTTTGGGGCACCATTAATCAGCACCACACTTATTCTGATTTTCCAGGTCTACATCACATCTCTCAAACTTATTCGGAATGTTCCTCACAAAAGCTGTCCAGTATACAGATGATGTGAGAGGCAAGAAAGAAGAATGCCGGGCCAAGGATTAAGTAAAATAGGAAGTCTAAATTACTAAACACATATAGTCTGTAATTATGTCACTATGTCACAGTTGGGCTACAGATAAAAACAGTCATCAAATTGGCTATTTAAAATCATATTCATGTTGCTCAAGTGCACTTGATGTTGATCCCGCTTCACAATGCTGTTCCAAATTCATAAGGTGCCTTTTGCCAAGTGTTTTGGCTGAAAGATGGGAACGAGGTCAAAATATGGCAGAATTTCTCTACAAACAAGAACAAACACAGGGAATGTGGCCTTTTTCATTATTAATGGACAGAGGACTCAGATGAAATATTTTGCAGCATAAATGACATTTTGTTATAAAATGTGTACCTTATAATTTATTTTTCAGAAACAGAAGTCTCAAACTTTCCATTAACAAACAAAATTTACAGATTTTAATAAAATCCTTTACTTCATATTTATAAATCAAAAGTTATGTGTTTTGCCCTATAATCAAAAATTTGACCTACTGCATTTAGGGCAAGAGTTCAGTTATAGAATAAAAAACTAATGAAGATGGAAAACATGTGACATCTTTAAACCTGTTTTTCCTACATCAAACAAAATTAAGTATAGTTATTATATCATTCTTGATGTATCACTGGCATTTATGAAAAGAAAAAAAACCCAAACAAACTAGAAAATCCTCTACCCATGACTCCACTGATGGAAACTCTCTACATTTTCCAGGCAAAATAGCTAAATGCTTTGGTACCCCTGATCCTGCAGATCTTTTTTGGCACCTAATGTGACTATCTTGCTGCCAGGTGATTTGATTTTGCCCTTCCCAGACTCTGGCCAAAAAAGATGTATTGTTCCTTTCTTCCCTTCAGCATAAGTACTGAAAGAGGAAAACCAAACAAATACAAAAATCTTTTCATGTTTTCTACAGGTGGAAAAATAACAAAACAAACAAGAAAGCATATAATCACTCCACAAAGTGATTTTCAAAAGCAAACTGGACCACAATTTCAGTGCATTCACTGCCATACTGTTTCAGAAATATCCTGTGTCTGCATTTTAAACAGCTGAACAGTTTCCAGAGCTGATGTTGTGGGCACAAGGTTGATTTTTTGGTGTTTGGTTTTGGGTTTTTTTCCCCTCTTTTGTGGAAATGTCACTTTATCCTTTCAGTAAGTTGACCCAGAAAGCCTGGGAATGTTTAAGCCCAAACAAATGTAATATCTTTCCTTAAACATTCCTGCTACATTTGTACTTTCAATAAATCCAGTGATTAAAACCTATGGAAACAAATAAATCAAATCCTGATGAAAGCAGTCGTCATTCTAACTTCTGTTCTCCTCTACTACAAAGATGAAGCCATTTGCAAAGAGCACGGAAACATAAAGCCAGAAAGGATTACAAAGGGTTGAAGAGGTATACTTGTATGGGGTCTCAGACAGGTGGGTTTCCATCCTGTTATTCAACACCTCTAATTTCAAGGTTATGCAATCACTCTCAGCTGCCTATTCCCATGGTTTACATCTATACTAAACAAAAATCAACCTTGCTTATAAGTCAATTTATTCTTGTTTAACACTCAATGAATACAGATAGGAATGATTGTCCCATAACCTTTTATATTTTAAGGCTATTCAAATGCCTCTTCCCAAGCTACTTCCTTCTAAATTAAACACTCATTTATTTTGACCTAGAGATTTTCTACTTCCAACATACCTTGATAAGAAGGTCCACAACTTTATTTTTTGTCTGCATTGTATCTTCCATGAGCCATATCAGAAAAGTCACAAAGAAATGACTGATTTGCCCTCAGCTGTCAGTTTGAAAACTCACAGTTTGTTAGGACTTGGAGGCAGCCATCCTTTCCTTCTCCACACTCACACTACGGCAATGTTCTCTTTTTCACAGATTCAATCAGTACTGATCTTTAAAGTAGAAATACTAGACTTTCCTCCTTGGTCTCACAGGGCCTCTATCACACATCACATTGCCTTGTCTAAAAAACACGATTTAGCAATGTATACAAAAATGAGGAGGCTTGAGCTAAGGTAAAGGTTCATTTTCTGAGAGTCAATGCAGCCACAATTGTGATGGTTGCTGGAGAAGGGTAAAAGCTGAAAAATACACACACACTTTTGCAGTGATAGAGAATACACTAAACCTTACAGAATCACCCACCCTGCCTCAGAATTTCTATTTTGTGCATTCCAGCACTTTCCAGTCCAAATGCAAAAGCACACACATGACTTCTTATAACATAGTTATATGGAAATATAGAACTTCTTCTTAAAATTATTTTTAATGTCTTATCAATACTTGATGTCCTCATTAAAATATTTGCTTCCATCATTAAAAACATACATATTTAGCTCAATGGCTTTTATTGAAGTGTATTTCATTTACAGAGCAAATAAGACATACAGAAAGCCAGTATGGATCTTTCATTAACACACAACATACAATGCAAGAAATTAGTAATCCTCTAAAACTTACAGATCGGCTATAAACTTACTATTGGAAGAGAGCCCCTGGTTTCTCCACACACATTCTGTTGGTGTTAGACAAAGGACTTTCCCTGCCCATAGGTAGTCACTCAAGCCTAGCCCAAACCCACAGAAAGAAATCTGAAAATCGAATCTAGCCTTCCATAATTTGATTTGTAGAAAATGGAGGAACAAAGCTTTACTGAGTGATTTTAAATAAATCATAATTAACTACATGTGCAAATGCATCAACTAAATGTGGATGTGCAATTAAATAACTAATCATGATTTGAAAAGGCTGAAAATTGCAATTGCATGCTGCACTGGCCAGCCTTGCCCTAGGCATGCCCAGGTGTTCCTACTTGCTCAGGGAGTCTGGCACTGGGTTCTTTCTGATGAAGGACCACCTGGGGAAAATACCTGAGTTAACCTACCTTCCAATTAAATGATTGGCTTTTTTTTTTTTTTTTAATAGGCAATCAAAAGGTGTCTCCTAGAAGAACATTCTAGAGCATCAACCTGCAACAAAATAAGTCTTAATGTGCTAACTAGACGTATAATACATCCATTCAGTTACAAGCATCTGATGAAATTAGAACAGTTTCTCTCCTAAACTCACTCACATGAATATCAATGTCCTGTTTAACTCCAATGCAAATCCACTCTAAACGAAAACACCACAGTGATTTAGCTTGTGAGCATCCACAGAAGTTGCCAGAACAACAAACTAATTCTGATCTGATCTACTCTGTTAACTACAAATATTGCATGAGTTATCAACTTTCCTCCTTAAAAATCTTATTTTTTCATTCCCATTTTATTCTGCTAGCAGGTACGAACAGCACATTGAGATGTTTGCTGATGTTATCTCATGACATCAAAACAAACACACTTTTGGGTCAGAATGGTCCATTATCTTCACCTAGATTCCAAACCATATTTTCACTATCACTGGGGCCAAGATTTCCCTGCTGTTTCTCATCTGCTTTGCTGGATTGTTACTGCTTTACATAATACTCTTGAATATTTTTCCCTTCAAAACTGACAACAAAAAAAAAGTGCTGCTAAATAACTGAAAAACGTGTTTGCAAAGATCTAAACTTTCCGAATTCACACGTGCAAACTTTAAAGAAAGCGTAACTCCCACATTACTCTTTCCTGTCTGAGAACAAGCCAGCTGACACACAGGAATGCCTTTGGGAGAGGATTTTTTCTTTTCTTGTTTTCCATTGTTATTCTTATACTGTAGTAAAGGCTCCTTTACTAGAAAGGTGTCCAACAGAACCTGCAAATACAGCAATAATACAGATAATAACTTAGTAGGCTATATGAATTTCATTGTTCAGAATGTAATGATAAGCAGAGGAGAGCACAAAAATGAATACACAGAATCATAGAATGTCAGGGGTTGGAAGTGACCTCAAAAGATCATCTGGTCTAGCCTCCTGCCAGAGCAGGATCACCCAGAGCAGATCACACTGGAACGTATTTAGACAGTTCTTTAATATCTCCAGAGAGGGAGACTTTACAACCTCCCTGGCAGCTGGTTCCACACACACACGGTGAAAAAATTCTTCCTCAGGTTCACATGGAACCTCCTATGCCTCAACATCCACCCATTGCCCTTTGTCCTGTCACTGGGCATCACTGAGAGGAGTCTGGCTCCATCCTCCTGGCACTCACCCCCTACGTATTTATAAACATGAATGAGCTCACCTCTTAGTTGTCTCCTCTCCAAGCTAAAAAGCCCCAGCTCCCTCAGCCTCTCCTCATAAGGAAGATGTTTAATTTCCATAGTCATTTTTGTGGCTCTGCACTGGACTCCCTCAAGCAGCTCCCTGTCCTTCTTGAGCTGTGGGGGCCCAGAACTGGACACAATTCTCCAGATGAGGCCTCACCAGGGCAGAGTAGAGGGGAAGGCGAACCTCCCTCAACCTACTAACCACACACCTTGTAATACATCCCAGAATGACATCAGCCTTCCTTGCCACAAGAGCACACTGCTAGCTCGTGGCCATTCTTTCATCCACCAGGACTCCCAAGTCCTTCTCTCTTTCACTGCTCTCCAGTAGGCCAGTCCCCAGCCTATACTGATACATGAGATTGTTCTTTCCCAGGTGCATAACTCTACACTTGCCTCTGTTGAACTTCATTACATTACTCCCTGCACAACTCTCCAGCCTGTCTGAGTCTCTCTGAATGGCAGCACAACTCTCTGATGTGTCAGCTGCTCCACCCAGCTTGGTGTCACAAACTTACTGACAGTGCACTCTACACCCTCATCAAGGTCATTAATGAATACATTGAATAATACTGGTCCCAGTACCGACTCCACTAGTTGGAATGTAAGGAAACGATAGTACTTCATGCCTTGATTGTAAGGCATGTGTGAGCAGAAACAGCTGAAACAGAAGAGTTGAGATGTTTTCTGCTCAAAGAAGCCTGAAAGGCTACTGATCTCTAACAAACCTGTTACTCGCATGTTTACAACTCTCATTCAAGCTGTGCTGTTTGCTGGTATTTGTCTGACAGGCTGGGCATTGCACTGCTATATATAGATTGCAATTATAAACTTATCACATCTATACATTAAGCATCTTTCCAGGGATGCATATGGTCAGATGTCAGCTGATAGTTTCATCATTCTCCAAGCACTCTCAAGGTTGATGTATTAGAGGACTAAAACACATTTCATAAAGACTGGCAGTTTGGCTCTTCAAGTTTCAAGGGGGGTGAGACCAAGGCAGCTGTAAATGCAAATACACAGGAGGTGGACAGGCTGTGACTATGGACCATGATGGTTCTCTCTGGAAGGTGGAATTATAGTTCTAATGAAATTGTCAATAGTAATTCTGTTACTGGGAGCTTGAGTACCCTGTTTAATGAACTAGACCATAACAAAGAAAATAAAAATACTTTAAAAGCTGCAGTATGAGAAAATGATAATTGGTCCAGATTTCACGTCCATGATGAAATGCACTGGGACAGAATTACCGCCAAGCAGGATTATAACCTACCAGGGGACTGCTGTTTTGTCAGCCCCCCTGTCATCATCAATTGGAAAAGAAGTCTTGCTTTACTTGCACAAATATTTGTCATGCAGCACATAAAATGGTAAAAAATGCACTTGTGTCTGCATGAAAAAGTTTGCAAGGTTTTAAACAATTTGATGCTGAAAGAAACACATTATCAGTTGGCAAGAAGGGTTGAATTTCATGACCCACTGTGATTTATAATGCCTTTGATCTCTATTCACAGCAGACCCAAACAAACAGTGTGTAGCTCCATAGCACTAGAACCTTTGCTTACATATTGCCTTTTGGGGTTTGGGGGACTTTTTTGGTTATTCTTAAGGGAATTATATTTTCTTCATATTTATGTGATTAAAGTACTGTGATATGTTTCACACAGAACATATAAATATAAAAAAAATTTTGAAGAGTCCATAAGTTTTAGCAAGTAGTTTGCTTCTATTGGGAAGGAATGCAATGCAGTGTAGAGCTGAAAGCTTTACCAGTTTCCTGTGTCATACTGAGACCAACTACAGCAGAATCCCAGACACAGCAGAAACAGGAAGATAATTTCCTCAGCCCACTCTTGTGAAATTTAGTAAATGACTTTCCTCCACCCCCAAATGAGATAAAAGATTGTATTTGTCCACCCCAGTGGCTAAGGGGGATAATCAAGATGGATGGTTTCACCTGGAAACCTTTAATAACAACACCTGGTTCTGATAGATCCCGGAACACTTCCAAAGTGCTTTTAAAATGTGAGGGAAGTGAGATGAGAGAGGGCTAGCCTTTTTCGAAGCCTCTTATCAGGACAGCAGCAGGATCAGTATCCTGAACCCCAGGCAAGTGCTCTATTTCTGATGACAGTTACTCCTGCTTCTTAAAACAGTTTGGGCCCCAGGGCATGTTCCGCACTGCCTGGCCAGGACCAACTTGGGACCACTCTGGTCTGCAGACTGTTCATTCCTCTTCCACAGCTGTGCAAAGACTTCCAGCTAATTCCAGAGAAAAAACAGAAAGAATCTAAACAAAAGAAGATTTTGTGGGAAGATAGCCTGTTGGTTACAGGCGTGTGCTGGTTTGATGTTAATTGGAACATTTTAATAAGACAAATTAAGTTATAGGCTGTGAAAAAAAAACAATGGTGATGCCTACTTCACTCATAGGTTTGCTAAGAGTACGAAAGCAAGGACACAGACATAGTTGCTCTCTGTCTGTGGAGTCTGATCTCTCCCTTTTCTTGGTTTCTAGCTGGATCTGCGTAACCCAACTAATCAATTCTGCTTCTAACCCATCCTGGCCAATCTTCCCTGTTTACCTTGCACATAAGGTAGATTTGGGGATAAGACTAGAGGGTGGGGGGAAGGTGGAAGGGTGGTTGGGAACCCCTCTTGGGGACTCAGATCTCTGTCAGGGGTGTTGTGTTTTTGTATTACCTTTTTGAATCTATATACCTGTAAATATTTGTAATATATTGCAAATATCTGCTTGTATATTGTGCTAAGATATAAAAATAAAGCTTCATACCTTAACTTCCAGCCAGATGAGTCTAGTTTGGGTGAATTCAACCAGGGGGGTGGGGAGGGCAGGTAACTCCCAAACCATCACATTGTGACAGACACATCAGGTGATCAGGACTCAATAAAAGTGTCATATTTGAACATATCTGCTGGATACAAGCTATATCTGAACAGATAAATGAACCGCTCACTCTCATCAATGACAATGCTTACTTGTGGGCCACAGGTTACAGACATCTTTATTAATCAAAATATGTATCTAGGAACAGAGGTTAGCAAAGCTGCAGCATGCAGCACAAGAATTAGAATATGAAAGATGATCTGGTTTTCTATAGGCACCTTCTGACCAAACATACATGGAACAAGTTGCCAAATGCAGTCTTTTAATACATGGCTCTGTGGATGGTGTCACCACCATAATTTTTAATTTATTTTTTTTTTTTTTAAATAATGGTATGACCTATACAGCACCAGGGTTGCTGGCACCAAACAGGAGACATCTCTCTCAAAGGGGGAACAGGGTCTTTGCAGAGGAGATAGCAGAGCTAGTTGACAGGGCTATAAATGGGATGTGAAGGGGGAGGTGAACAAAGTAATCAGGCTTCTGTGTGGCAAGGTGTGGGAGGACAGATCAGTGTGGGAGCAATGGGGCATTAGTAAGGGTTCTCAAACTACTGCCCAGAAGCATCCTGGGGACAGAATAATGCAGTCAAAGTTCTGCAGAGATGAGCCATATCCACTTTAGGTATTAGCTGCCAACAAGAAAACATCAAGTGGTAATCCATGTGGTAGTGATGACATGAGGGGTAGAGATAGGCTAGTAGTCATTAAGGTGTCTGAACATGGACAGGTCCAAGTATAGACTGAGAAAAGTGTTCTCAAAATGCATCTCAAAAAAGAGGAAGGCACGTAAGAATGCAATGAGACCTGCATGGATTAATAGATAGCTCCTGGACATATTTAGACACAAGAAGAAAGCCTACAGAGAGTGGAAGGAAGGACAGGTAACCTGGGACAAATACAAATACATTGTTTGTGCAGCCAGAGATCAGCTAAAGCACAGCTGGAGTTGAATCTGGCTAGGGGCATTAAGTGGAACAAGAAGAATTTCTTCAGGTATATCAGTGAGAAAAGGAGGACTAGGGAGAATGTGGGACCCTTCCAGAAGGGAAATGGAGTGCTGGATAAGGCTGAGTTACTCATTGACTTCTTTGCCTCAGTCTTCAGCAGCAAGTGCTCCAATCACAATGTCCAAATTCCAGAGGGCAAAAGTAAGGACTGGGCGAAGGAAGATCTGCCCACTATAATGGAAGATCATGTTTGTGAGCACCTAAGGAATCTGAACGAGCACAAGTCCATGGGGCCTGATGAGATCCACCCCAAGGGAACTGGCAGATGAAGTTTCTAAACCACTGTCCATCGTATTTGAAAGGTCATGGCAGACTGGTGAAGTTTCTGCTGACTGGAAAAGGGCAAACATAACACCCATCTTCAAGAAGGGGAAAAAGAATGACCCCAGGACCTACAGACCAGTCAGTCTCACCTCTGTGCCTGGCAAGATCATGGAGCAAATCTTCCTGAAAGCTCTGCTGAGGCAAAGAGAAAACAAAGCAGAGGTGATTGGTAGTAACCAGCATGGCTTCACCAAGGGCAAATCATGCCTGATTAACTTGCTGGCTTTTTATGATGAAGTCACAGCAGTGGTGGACAAGGGAAGGGCAACTGATGTCATCTACCCGGACCTGAGTAAGATGTTTGATTCTGTCCCACATGACATCCTGGTCACCAAACTGGAAAAACACAGACTTGATGGGTGGAGCACTGCTGGATAAGGAATTGGCTGGATGGTTGCACACAGAGATCTAGGGCACAATGTCCACCTGGAGAACAGTGACAAGTGGAGTCCCTCAGGCATCAGTGCTGTTGAACATCTTTGTCAGTGACATGGACAGAGGAATTGAGTGCACCCTCAGCAAGTTTGCAGATGACACCAAGCTGTGTGGCACAGTCGACTTGCTAGAGGGCAGGGATGGCATCCAGAGGGACCTGGACAGGCTGAAGAGGTGAGCCCAGGCCAACCTCAAGAAATTCAACAAGGCCAAGTGTAAGGTCCTGCACTTGGGTTGGCACAATCCCAAGCACAAATACAGGCTTGCTGGTGAGTGGCTGGAGAACAGCCCTGAGGAAAATGACCTGGGGGTCTGGGGTGATGAAAAGCTCAACATGAGCTGGCAGTGTGCACATGCAGCCCAGACAGCAACTGTGTCCTGGGCTGCATCAAGAGCAGCATTACCAGCANCCTGGAGAAGAGAAGGCTTCAAGCACAACTTCCAGTAGCCTTCCAGTATCTGAGGGGGGCCTACAGGAGGGCTGGGGAGGGACTATTCACATGGTCTTGTTATGACAGGATGAAGGGTAATGGGTTTAAACTGGAAGAGGGATGCTAGGAGGAAGTTCTTTACCGTGAGGGTGGCGAGACACTGGAGCGGGTTGCCCAGGGAGGTTATGGCTGCTCCCTCCCTGGAGGTGTTCAAGGCCAGGGTGACCTGTTCTAGTGGGAGGTCTCCCTGTCTATGACGGGGGGTTGGAACTGGATGATCTTTGAGGTCTCTTCCAACCTAAATCATTCTATGATTCTATGGTACAGTCTAAAATCCAGGACAGAGGAAATCCTTAATTGTTGTTAGGATGCCCATTTGCTGTTAGCTCCTGATAGAAAAGGGACAGGGACATCATCATCCTTACATGCAGCAGACAATGCTAGTACATTCTTTCCATACAGAAGAATGCAATCATGGCAACACAGGCCTCCTCTACTAGAATTTCATCCCCTTAGTCCTCCTCTCTCAGAGAGTTTGTCCCCATTTTAAACTTTCCTCCAACACTAATACTGATGTGAATCCAAAATTGCATGAGGTGCTGAATTCAAATCAAGCAACTTCACTCAGAACCATTCTTCCAAGTGTAAAGTGGCAAATGCTTTGATGCATCTAGGTCTAAATACCTAAGTAAGGCATTGCCAGTCACAGAGAAAATCCAACTACACAAAGTTTTTTGATGGTTCATTATTCAACACAACATATTAATCAATGTAAATATGATCAGTGCAGTCTGGGAGAGTGTTGTCAAACAGTTAAAGGTGACATTGAAGCAAAGCACCTCCTGGCTGAAGATGTATCAAACCAACTACTAAGTGGTAGCAATGAAGGCATCAAGGAAGGTCATCATCAGCTAAGAATGTCGCAAATTTTAAGGACATTTCTAGTTCAGGACAAAGACTCCGACATTGAAGCATGTGGCTGCTATATCTGGCTTTATCATTGCTAAGAATTCAAAGTAGAACATCCTTCTTCCAATAACAACATGGTCCTATTCTTGAACATTATTTTAAAAAGTGATTAGACATTTCTGGAGACCAAAACATGCCACTACGAATATGTCAATTAAACAAGCAAACAAAAAACTACACACCAGAACAAAAAAAAATTTTAAAAATGCAAACCACCCCACACAAAACCCCCAAAACAAACAAACAAAAAAACCCCAAACACAAAGAAATAAACCCATTTAGAGGGCTTTATCAGGAAGCCAAATTCTGATATGACTATTACTTAATAATAACACCCCATTCAATTAAATATATAAACTACCCATATAAAAACTATCCATATTTAGTAGCCATATCATCATTAGATTTTATCAAAATAACAGATGCAATGCTCTTAAACTTCTCTACATTTTCTATGACTTCATTTAAAAAAGGGATACAAGAATATACTATTTACAGTTATGCCATTTTGTTTCTAGTAAATCTATTCTACAGAGAATCGCAGAATTACAGAATTAACCAGGTTGGAAAAGACCTTTAGGATCATCGAGTCCAACCTATCATCTAACCCTGTCATCCAGTCCTATCTTAAACACCTCCAGGGATGGTGACTCCACCACCTTCCATTGGGCAGCCCATTCCAATGGCCAGTCACTCTTTCTGTGAAGAACTTCTTCCTAATGTGCAGCCTCAACTTGCCCTGACACAGTTTGAGACTGTCCTCTTGTTCTGTCACGAGGTGCCTGGGTGAAGGGACCAATCCCCACATGGCTACAACCTCCTTTCAGATAGCTGTAGAAAGCAGTAAGGTCTCCCCTGAGCCTCCTCTTCTCCAGACTGGCAACCCCAGCTCCCTCAGCTGCACCTCAAAGGGTTTGTGCTCCAGCCCACTCACCAGCCTTGTTGCCCTTCTCTAGACATGTTCAAGCACCTCAACATCTTTCTTAAATTGAGAGGCCCAGAACTGGACACAGTACTCAAGGTGTGGCTTGACCAGTGCTGAGTACAGGGGCAGAATGACCTCCCTAGTTCTGCTGGCCACACTATTCCTAATACAGGCCAGGATGCCATTGGCCTTTTCTGCCACCTAGGTACACTGCTGACTCATGTTCAATCACCTGTCGACCAGCACCCCCAGGTCCCTCTCTGCCTGGCTGCTCTCCAGCCACTCTGCCCCCAGCCTGTAGCACTGCCTGTGGTTGTTGTGGCCAAAGTGCAGAACCCGGCACCTGGGCTTGTTAAAACTCATGGCACTGGACTGATCCCGCCTGTCCAGCCTGTCCAGGTCCCTCTGCAGAGCACTCCTACTTTCTAACAGATCGACACATGCTTCCAACTTGGTGTCATCAGCAAACTTACTGATGGTGGACTCAATCCCCTCATCTAGATTATCAATGAAGATATTAAACTGGATGAAGCACTTAGTGCCTAGAAGTCTTTTCCAACCTGGTTAATTCTGTGAAACAGGACTGGGCTCAGCAGTGATCCCTGGGGCGCACCACTAGTGACTGGCCACCAACTGGATGTGGCTCCATTCACCACCACCCTCTGGGCCCAGCCATCCAGCTAGTTCTTAATCCAGCACAGAGTGCCCCTGTCCAAGCAATGGGCTGCCAGCCTGGCGAGGAGTTTGTTATGGCAGACAGTGTCAAAGCCCTTGCTAAGTCCAGGTAGACTACATCCACAGTCTTCCCCACATCCACCAGGCAGGTAACCTGGTCATAAGAAGAGATCAAGCTGGTTAAGCAGGACCTGCCCCATCTAAATCTGTGATGGCTGGGTCTGATCCCCTGACCATCCTGTACATGCTGTGTGATAGCAGTCAGGATAATCTGTTCCATTTTCTTGCATGGCACTGAGATCAGACTGACAGGTCTGTAATTTCCTGGGTCCTTCTTTCGAACCTTCTTGTGGATGGGCACCACATCGGTCAGCTTCCAGTCTTCAGGAACCTCTCCTGTGAGCCATGACTGTTGGTAAATGATGGTAAGAGGCTTGCTCATCTGCCAGCTCTATCACCCTAGGATGGATCTCATCTGGTCTCATAGACTTGTGAGGATCTAAGAGGCTCAACAAGTCCCTAACTGCTTTCTCCTGGATTATTGGGGGGTGGGGGCAGAGACAGGGGGACACAGGACAGAACACAACTGTTTTGCTCCCTGACCCTACCTACCAGCTCAGGAGGCCAGCTATTCTGAGGACAACCTGCCTTGCTATTGAAAATTGAGGTGAAGAAGGTGTTAAGTACCTCTGCCTGTTCCTGATCTCTAGTTACCACATTCCCCTTCTTGTCCAATAAAGAGTGGAGGTTATCCCTGCCCCTCTTTTTGTCATTAATATATTTATAAGACATTTCTTGTTATCATTCACAGCAATGCCAGTCTAAGTTCTAACTGGGCTTTGGCCCCTCTAATTTTCTTCCTACATGACCTGGCAACATCCTTAGTTTTTTCCTGGGTTACCACACCCTCTTTCTAAAGGTGATATGCCCTCTTTTTTTCTCTTAATTCCTTCACAAGTCCCTGACCTATCCAGGCTGGTCATCTTCCCTGGTGGCTGTGCTTTTGGCACATCAGCACAGCCTGTTCCTGTGCCTTCAAGGTTTCTTTCTTGAAGTAGCTCCAACCTTCCTAGATCATTTTGTTTTTAAGGGCTTTTTCCGAAGGTACCCTTCAAGTCAGCTCTTTGAATAAGCCAAAGTCTGGAAGTACAGTGGGGATGTTTTGTTGATGCCTCTCGAAAACTTTATTATTTCGTGGTCACTGCACCCCAGACATCCTCTGACCACCACACCTCCCACCAGCCCTTGTCTGCATGTAAACAGCAAGTCAAGCAGAGCCTCACCCCTGGTAGGCTGGCATGCCAGCTGTGCCAAGAAGATATACTCTGTGCTCTCTAAAAAACTTCTAGACTGCCACCTCTCTGCTGTGTCCAGTTCCCAGCAGATATCTGGCAGGTTAAAGTCACCTACACAAGAACAAGGTCTGGCAGTCTTGAAACATCATGCAGCTGTTTAGAGAATAATACATCCACCTTCTCTTCTGATTGGGTGGCCTGTAACAGACTCCAACCAGTATATCAATCTTGTTCTGCCCTCTGAATTTTACCCATAGGCATTCAAACTGCTCATCATTAGTCACAAGCTCCATGACATCAGCAGCTTCCCTAACATACAGGGTCACCCCTCCACCCCTTCTTCCTCTCCTGTCTTTCCTTAAAAGCCTGTACCCATTCATTACAGTGTTCCAGTTATGTGATGCATCCTAACGCGTTTCTGTGATGGCTACTACATTGTAGCCTTCCTGTTGCATTGAGGCGTCCAGCTCATCCTGCTTGTTGCCCATACTGTGTGCATTAGTGCACATGCACTTCAGATGGGCTGCTGATTTTATCCCTGATACTGGCTGATACCCCTGATACCAGCCTCAGCTTCCTTTGGAGAGAGTCTGGTTCCATCCTCTTCCCACCTCAAACCTAGTTTAAAGCCCTCTCATTGATGGCTGTCAACTCATGGGCTACAATTCTTTTGTACCAGCCTTTGAACCACTTATTGATAATGCTGGTGTTCCCGTGCCTTTCAGCATCCATCCACAGCACAGTGGGGACTGAGCGGAACACCGCCTGTGCTCCTACCCCATCAAGCAGTTGACTCAGAGCTTGGAATTCCCTTTTAATTACCCTGGTGCCCTTTATATCAATTTCATCACTGCCAGCCTGGACAACCAGCAGTGGGTAGTAGTAATCAGAGGGACAAATTATCTTAGGCAGCCTCCTTGCGATATGCTGTACCTGAGCCCCAGGGAGACAACAGAACTCCCCATGGGATGAGTCTGGATGACACACTTTGTTCCTTTGTCCTCTTCAGAAGGGAATCACCAGGTATTGTTGCCCTTCTTTTCTTTTTAATGCCAAAGGTTGTAATGCAGAGGGCTCTTTGTCTAGACTTTAGTGACACTTCTAAGCTGGAAGAGACATCATTCTTGTCCCCTTACAGAGCACTGCACCTGTCTTTGTCTCCATCTTCATCCTCCTAGCTGTTGAGTACCAAAGTCCCATACCTATTGTACAATGTCAACTGTGTAAGTGAGGGATGCTGAGGAGGTTCTTGTTTACCTCTCCAAGGAGGGACCTTTTTCCATTCCCCCTTGTCCCTTATGTACCCTCTTTTTGTCTGGTGACAGGAAGAGAGGGGGTCCTCCTCTGCTTGTAGAGGCTTTTCCTGCTGCCTTGGCCCCAGAGTGTGGTTGCACCAATCTATCTCACTTTCACACTCCCTGATTGTTCTCAATCTCTCTACCTCCTCTGTCAGTTGAACCACCTGTCTGAGCAGGTCATTTATTTGATCTCACTGTACACAAGCAGTGTCTTTGACTCTTTCTAGTTCAAGCACCAGGCTCAGGCACTTGCTGCAGCCAGAAACCTGCACAGCTGCATGTTTGTGCAGGAGTGTGGTCTGAGTTCCCATACTCTTTCACACTGTGCCTCTTGGACGTGTTGTTACCATAATCTTCTCTCTGCCTGGGAAGGAACCAACCACTGTTTGCTGCTTCCCACTCAACCTGCTCCCTCACTCCTACACACAGCTATTCCTCTCCTCCCTCTGGGGGCTAGCCACCCTACGAGTGTGAACTTCTGTATTGCACTGGCAGAGGCTCAGGGCCCTGCCCAATAAGCTACAAACTGCTGCAGCACTGCTCGGGATGTAAGTCAATCAGAGGAAATATTGTACCTAGAAAAACTATAATGCTATCATACAAATGGACGGCACTATCATCATTGCGTTGTTGGATCAAATCAAGCTTGGTTACAGGAAGACTCAATCACCTACATGTAAAGGACTGTGAAGAAAAAAAAATACTTTAGAAGTACTTGTCTTCAATGGACAGAGACTGTAGTTGCCAAAACTGCTTTCTTGGTCCTCAGAAGAAACTGACTGAAGTAATTGTGAGAGAATACTTAGGTCAGAGTGAAAGATATGTTTCTCATATAGCAGGCACTGCAGATGGTGGAAGAAAGCTGCAATATGTCAGACTTCACAAACTACTCAAACTCTGGTCATGAAAATTATGGCAGAGGACATGACTGAATAGATGTTCACAGCTTTGTATTCAGCCATGTTACCTTAGATGTGCCACCAGATGCTCATGACTAGCATCACTCTGAAGTCAAGGTCATTTAGCAGCAGTCTTATTAATCACTAGGATATGAAAAAGAAAATGGGCCCAGCATCCACTGCAGCAATGGTCAGATATATTTTCTAGACCACACAATCTGAAAGAAAGATAACATGTTTAGTCAGGAGCAAGTGAGTTTGGACAGGAGATCTGCATTTTTCTTATTCTTATTTACACTATGATGAAATTCATTCTACACACACATGGCTAGTTATTATTTTAAATAAATATTATCTGTTTTCACTAATTCTCTTGGGCAACTCCACTGACCACACACACAGCTGCCAGTCCAGGTAACCTGTCTTCATGTACCTGGCATGTACCACTCTCATTTTCACTTCCCAGAATAGTTACCTGGCTCTTTTACTGTTGCTCATTCTCTACCCAAGAGATCATTATTTCAAATCCCTCTGTTTCTTTTTGTGACACATAATTTGTGCCCAGGCTTTAATTCAAAATTTTGCATTAAGGATATATAGAAACAAAATACAGTTTATGATCTTGTGATTAAGAAGACATTGTTTCAGACATCCACATTGATGTAGATCAAAATACAGTCTACAATTTCAACCAGGACATGACTATAAACTGAAATGAAACTACAGCTTATAATTTTCATTCCTTCAGAAGTATAAAATAAAGAAACTAAATGCAATAAAGTGCCAGAAACTCGAACATTGGCTTGTCTCAAGGTACTAGACAAAGAACAGATTTCATAAAACTTTGTTGATATAAAAATATAACAAATACGATTATGGAAATGTTTACATAGAAATATCAGAGTTGGGAAAAAGCTTTGTTGAGAGAGAAGAGGCTTACAATGCATTTATAAAAATTGTCACACACTAACACAAAGAAACTTCTTGAAAGACTGTGGACATTGATGTGGTGTAATGCAATTGCTATCTACCCTGTGTGATTCTGTATTTTAAACATCCAGGTGTGAATTCAGAAAGTTTGGTGGTTTATTTTCATTTATCTATTTTACTGCAGGAGGAGGAATTACTATTGGTCAATTTCAACAAAGTTGAAATAGCTACATCACAAAGATGACAAGTTGAGCATCAAAGTGTGACTGAACCTGAAAAAGTCACTTGAGAGCAGGTTTACATGCAAGAGCGGAATCAGCCAGATTCAGATAGCTAGGGCTCACTCTCAGTACTGATGCTATTTTTTTCCTTCTGATTGGATTTCCATCTTGAAAGTTATCTAAGCACTAGTAAAAGTTCTGCACTGGGGTTCAGGAAAAAGGAAGCCTCCCAAGGTCCTTTCTGATTTTCAGAAATACCAAACTTACTCTGAAATCAATAGCAGTTAGGTGCTCATTCATTTTAAAATATCTAACATACAAGTAACTACCTGTATCTGCAGATACCAAAATACCTTTAAAACTAAATCCTTGATATTGCTTTAATTTTAATTTATATGGCACAAAAATACTTTTGGAGGAAGGAAGCAATAAGGTAATTGCAGATAGGGAAAGCTGTGAGTGTGATGTGGACAGAGTTGGAACTTTTTGTCTAGTAATGGAGTAGGATGTGAGAAATTTGCATGGAAACATTGTTATCTTTGCTCACAACCTTTTGTTTTGAAATGTCAAAGGGGTGACTTCTTGAAAGTCAACATCTGCAATGAGAATCTCTGCAAGCTTTTTCAAAATACTGGAAAAAGGGAAAACAGGAAAAGGAAAATCCAGGCAAAGCTTTCTCCTCCCATTTGGTCAGAGCATCCTTTACGTGCAAGAAAGCTCACGTCAGTCACTCCCTTGCTGTGGAGGAGCTGCTCTGGTACTCAGTGCTGGGCTAAACAGAGATCCTTGCTGGCCCAAAAGAACTGTGCTTCTCAGGTTTATATTCCAAAATAAAAATACCTGGGAAAATACATGGTAAATGGAAAGCTAAATGACACAGAAATGTAACGAGTATGAAAAGACAGGTAAGAACCTAACTTGGGAAATGATGGTAACCACACAGTAGAGTGATGTGTGAGACAAATGTAAATCTTCTGAGAGAGGAAGACAGGTTGCCATTTTAGAAAGGCTGCTCTGTCTCTGCTGGTTGTTGGCTCTCTGGGACCAGGTACATAAAGAACTGATAGTATTTCCTCCCTGTGTTGATCTTGATACCACTGATGTACTTTCTTCTCTTTTACTTCTGTCACATTTCTTTCTCTACCTACTTCATTATTTGCACCAGCTTGAACACAAAAATATTAAAAAAAACCCCAAACCCCCAATAAGTGTTGGTCACTGCTTACTTAATCACCTGACCTAGTACTCTGTACCTGTTCTACAACCTACTTCACATGTTGTGAGACTCCTCAATATAATTTAAATTTGCCAGTAGGAAACACTATGTAAATCATAAAAGTAATACTGGGTTTTAAAAGAGTTGTACTTTAAGAACTCTGGTCTCACCACATCCCAACATTCATTAAAAACACTTTTACAGAAAACAGTTGAAATTGTTGATGAAGTATCCTCGTGTTAAAGTTCACAGTCTGAAAAGGAAATACACCCTCATAATCTAATGCATATTTACAAAATCTGAGTTTCTTATCCAAATTAAAAAAAAAAACACAAAAACAAATTTATGTCCTATTTGTCTCTACTATATATTCAATGCCAACAGGTCTGTATGCCTGAGTAACCATTTAGTAATAAACCAGTATGCCCACTTGAGAGGGGGAGGATAAGATAAAAAATCAGGTTTTAGATTTAGACGTCTAAGAGTTTTTTGCAAGGAAAACTAAGGAAAACACTCCATTTCCCCATAAAGAGATCTACTAAGTTTCTTTTCACTCCATTCCCCCATAAAGAGACCTACAAAGTTTCTCTTCACATTTCCAACCTAGCAATTGCTCTGTGACATTTTCTATTGTCCACTTGTATTGTTTCCTAGTGAGAAAACAACCTCTTTAAAAGCCTTCCTCTGTTCTCCAAACATCGAGCAGAAGAAAAACTTAACACCTTCAACAAGTCCATTTGAATTCAAAGTAGCTCAGAGAACCAGAAGGAAAGGCCAAAACACATTACCTGTGATTACAAAGGCTTTGTAGCAGTTTCTTCTGAATATTTTGCAAAATCTGCATGAATAACAAATGCTGGAGTTTTATCCATTCTTTCTGTGATAAGAATATCCACTTTCAGAGCAAAATGTAGTACAAACAGTTTCAATTCAGGGTTTCCTGCAATGGGATCTCTGCTTGTTTGGAGAGTTCATGAACTTCTCCAGTATTCTGGTTTGGGTTTAAGGGCAGTGAAGCTTGGCTTGAACTTATTATTGAGTGTGTATGGCATTGTACTATAGTAACAGAAATCAGCAATGATCAATGAAGTGTAAAAGGAAAAAAGAGAAAGGAAGCTGAAAGAGAAAATGTTTGTGTTTCCTGACCATGGCATTTTAACTGCTGTGATAAGGAGTTTGGTGTCTGTTCTTAGTCCTTATTATGATAAACATCCCTCCTTTTCTGAGTGAGTGCAGGGCCTAAGGTTTCTACCAACATTTTCCGCTCATTTTAAAACTGAACTTCAACAACATAAACACTAGTGCCTATGTGCAAGGTTGAAATTAATAACATAGTTATTCTGTTTAAACACACCATGCTGAATTTTTTTTTTTTTTTTTTTTTTTGGTGGCATGACCACTGGATTCAGGAATGCAGTCTGTTTGGACAGTATAAGACCTTTGTTGTTATTGAGAAAAGTCTGGACTGATGCCTCTATCCATCTAAGCAACTGAAAGAAAAGTGCAATAGATTAGAAACACATGTGGTCTCCAGACTTGTACTTCCACCGTGCAGGATAAATAGGAACTTTTCCTCTCTATTTGAACTATTCAGGCACGCAGTGCCATATGTCTTACTAACCAAATGATAGTCTCCTCTGAACCTTCCAAGGTAAGGGAAATGGGGTTCCTGCTTTCAATAAAAACATTGTGCTTTCAAATATTAGCCAAGGATATTCATTCTTTATGTATCTCTCCTTTTCTAAGCACCACCTCAGCAGAAGGCCACTGAAATGTGCCAGTTTTAGTGGTGTTCCCTGAAAAGGAAGGGCCCATTGGTGCATTTTAGCACATAGTTGTTGCTCAGCCAGGCATCAACCTGTAGCAAATTATATTTTATACTTCTTGATTTATCAAATGAAAGTGAAATTGAGAAGGGATATAATCCTGTATGTGAAATAAAGTACTGGGATAAAAATGGAACCTGATTTACTTTACAACCTATTAGTAACTAGCTTTTCCAAATATCAGCAGTAGGTAAACTCCTATTATAATGCTTTTTTGCAGTCGCATAGATCACAATGTAAATGCATTCAGGTAAACCTTCGATTCCAAGTCTCTCACATATTCAGTTAAAAAGAAAACTAAGAGCTGCCCCAAGAGAATGAAGAGCTCACTGTCTTTGTTGTTCTCAAATTCTTTATGCACATGATTTTTTGCTCCATTTATGAAATCATAAGGAGCTCAGTGTTTGGACCAAAGGCCCACCATGCAACTCCTTTCACTTTGGGTACATCTCTGAATGGAACATCTGCCACAGTGGCAACACCTTCTTCATAAGACAGGATATATAATCAAACACTTGTCTATGTTGAAGGGGACAAAGAGAGCGTGTTGGAAGGAAAAGGTTTTCCTCATCCTGCCCACTAATCCTTTTGTACCTTTATGGGAGTATTTGTATTACACATGCCTCTAGCATGAGGAGATGGCAGTACATGCTTTTCTTGGTTTTCACTAAGTATGTATTTCTGAGGACAATGTCCCTATATATGTATTTTAAATCTCAAATTCACTACAAAATCCTTGGGAAAGGAATACAACTATAGTATCAACATGAAAATGACCATTTTAGGGAAATATTTCTCAATTCCTAAGTTCATCTGAAGTCCTGTATTTCATGTCAACAAGTGGCTTAATCTATCTTTGTTTTAAAGCTAATATTTAGGTCAGATTCTGATTCCTCTTAAAATATTACAGATTCAGGAACCAATGACAACTAAAATATATTATTTTTTTCAAAACTCACAGAGGAGAATCAGGTCAATTTAGCTTCTGGCAGCAATCTGAAAATCCTGGAAGAACCAGAGGCCTCCTGAGACATCATGACATCAGCTATGCAAGAACATCCTTTATTGAAGTTTTTCAACAAGCCAACCTACAAACCATACCTTGATTCTGAGCAGGAAAAGCAAAGCCACATAGAAAATTTCTGAAGCTCAAAAGTTTTAAAGATTCGGGTTTTAAAGATCCCAGTCTGTCTTGTGAATCTTAGTCAGTTCTGGTGGTCTAGTAACCAGCTCAGAACCAAAGTTTTCAAATACCCAAATTCAAGTCCGATGTTTACTTTCACTGTGGACTTACACACTACAACTAAGGTTAAATTCTGTCATGACAAAACACATATACCTCTATGGCTCCCACATAAGATTAACTGAGTATCAGGATTTATTCTGTGCTATCTTACATTATATTCTATTTTATGATAAGCACAGTCACACACTTCACTCCCTAAAATACAAGGGGACAAAATTATCCCAATATTAAAAATGCAGCTGAGGCTATTGAGCTGACTTAGCACCACGCTGACAGCCTTACTAAGAAGAATTAACTAATTAAGCAGGCAAACCCATGTTTCCTGTGTGCAGGTCTTACCTCCTGCAGAGCATCCTTGACTTTACAAAAGATCCTGTTTTCCTCCAAATTTCCAGCTCTTAAAGACAAATGTGAATTCGAATTATACATATGATGTTCCTTAGCACCAAAAAAATGTCAACAAGGGACAAAGAGACACGTTCTCTCATTTAATCCAAAGCTGTAAAACTATCGCTGAAGATGATTCATATGGAAAAATGGTGCCTAACATCAAAAGTTATTTCAAACAAAATGACTGATTCAATCCCAGAGAGAAGGAATGATCATCATCAGGCAGAGTGAACTACAATACACAAATTCTATTGTGTAGTAAGATAAAACCACGGAGTACCCAAAACCTACTAGAAAATTACCATTTGAGTTCTAAAGATTGGAGGAAGCTGAATTAAATTTCTGGGGAAAACTCCACCTGGCTTTGCCAAGCTATAAATAGCTCCCCATAATTTGGCTATATGGAAATGAATTTTTTAACAGAAAAATCTGTCCTCCCTATATCTCTACCTTCTTCTTCTTTTTTTTTTTTTTAAAGGTATTGCTGTTTGTTTCAAAATAGCCAGGTCAAGAAGAAAATGAAGGAATTCTGTACATCTATTACTGATGTGGGTAAGATCTACTTCTAATGTCCCAGAATAATGGCATCTACACAAGCAACTTTGATATCTTTGTTTCAGAACTGAGCAACTTTTCAAATCCCCTTTTAAGCTTTGCAGCCACAGAAGACTCTTAATAATTGATTATAATTGATTTTAACCTTGTCCTAACCTGGGCAAAATGGCAAAGCCAATCATCTTTGTCCAGATGGGATATGAGAAAAGAGCCCCCAATACACATCTTTAAAAGCTCCAGACATGAGCAGAAGATAAAATATTTAGTCTGCTAAAGCCTTGACCTCCCAATTCTAGCCAGTTTTGAACTTGAATTGATTTCCGACAAGGCATCTGGGAGATGATTACAACAAAATGCACTAAAGCTGGGCAGCCTTTATTTTAACATCCCAGCAGCTTAACCTGTTAATAACAGCAATTGTTTTAGATACAATACCAATTTCTGTAACAGACACTAGAAATAGATAACAGCAACACAGTAACTGTGGCACTGTACAGTATTCGAGCACAGCCATTCACAAGCCTCTCATTAAGCTTGTGTCAGAACTTCCATTACAAACTCTNTTTTTTTTTTTTTTTTCCCAGGGGTTTAAAACTCAGCTGCAAAAACACCATCCAGGGATAAGAGGCTGCAGACGAGTGGCCTTGTCTTGGGCAAAATGCCGACTGAAGTCCAAGGGAGCTTTTCCTGAGCGTGGGTAAGCACAATCAGAGCTTGGCCATGAGGCAAAGAATTTATTATGGAATAGAAGATGAAAATACTTCAGAGCTTTATATTTCTTAAAGACTCACTATGACTTTAATCAAAGGATGAAAAAGGCTTTGCAAGTAACCATGCTCCAAACAAGGATATCCCAGAGATACTCCCATTTCTGCAAAACCCTGGAGTTGCTCTACTGCTTTTAAAGAATAAGCCAGATTTGTGGATTACTTATGGATAGAGACTTGCTGACCTTATTTATACAAATCAATGGAATTAATTTCATGAATGAGTTAAGGAGGATATAGCCTTATGTTGCACTGCAGTTAAAAGCAGACACCATCAACATGAACATCACACTTGTAACTAAAAAGACAACATTATCTAATCTGTCTCCTGTTTTCACTTAATTCCATTTCATAGTCAGTATCTCTTATTGCAAATATTTTAAGTACTAATATAGTTGCTTATTCTAAACTCACATCAAACTGTGTAGCAAGCAATTTAATTTGCAGACTGTATTTTCATATGCTATAAAGGGAGGTATCAAACATGGCCACGGAACTCAAACTAAAATATTTATAAACTTACAAAAATGGAATTAGGAGACCACAAATTAAATTGGCAGAAATGTATCTGCTATTGTTTCTCTATGCCAGTGTAGTCAACGTCAACTCAGGGAGCATTTTTGACTACTTAGGCTTTATACTAATAGAATATTAAGGGGAAAATAACAAAGATACTGCTGTTTGAAGAATTTGTAAGGCAAATTTAGCCTGGAGAGGAGGAGGCTCAGGTATGACCTCATTGCTGTCTACAACTACCTTAAGGGAGGTTGTAGCCAGGTGGGGGGGTTGGTCTCTCCTCCCAGGCAACCACAACACAACAAAAGGACACAGTCTCAAATTGTGCTGCGGGAGGTATAGGCTGGATATTAGGAAGTTCTTCACAGAGAGAGTGATTGGCATTGGAATGGGCTGCCCAGGGAGGTGGTGGAGTTGCCATCCTTAGAGATGCTCAAGAATAGACTGGATGGAGCACTTAGTGCCATTGGATAGTGCTGGGTTATAGGTTGGACTGGATGATCTTGGAGGTCTCTTCCAACATGGCTTATTCTATTCTATTCTATTCTATTCTATTCTATTCTATTCTATTCTATTCTATTCTATTCTATTCTATTCTATTCTATTCTATTCTATTCTATTCTATTCTATTCTATTCTAAATATCAGAGGCATCAGCAATGTGTATAACCTGCGAGAGTCTGGAAATCAAACCAAAATGGTTTATATTTTAAATGCCTTTTAATTCAGTGAAATGGTGGCAAAAACTATTGTTTAGCTGGGTGGATTTTTATTTTTTTAAGTAGTAATCACTATTGAAATACTCCTTGTTTTAATATCTCTTTAAGAATAGGCATTTTAAATTCAGCCATCATATTTGATGCTGAGCATTATTTCCTTAGTGTTTTTTGACTTCAACCCTTTTCCATTAGGATTTGAGGATAAACAAGTGTGTAAATGAAAACCAACTTTGAATTTATTACTAAAACAATATTGAGATTTTCACAAGTAACCCTTAGACAATTACTGCTATTGGTAACATGTTTTCACCATGGAAACTTTTGTTTCTCTTAACAATTGAAATTGCAATCAGATGTGCTCATCCCTTCTTGGAGTAATGAACAATGGTACATCTGAGAGAGAAATTCAGAGTGCATCATTTATCTTATCCTATTTTCAATTAGGCTGAATAAAGTGTAAGACGGTTCCAAACTACACCACAGTAACAGGGTAAGTAAATTTATTACCACTGGAGTGCTAATCTTAGCAGATGGCAAAAAAAAAAGTATTTTTAGCATGAAATATGCTAAAGCAATAAATCTAAACAAGGTAGACATTATCAACTATCTCCCTAGTGCAAGGTAGAACTCCTGCATGAAAACTCAGCATTCCTATAAACTTCGGGTGAGTGCTGTAAGATAGAAGTATCTCCATAGGATTAATAATAATAGAAATTAGCAGGAAAAGCCTTCAACATGCACTTTAATACACCATACCTACTAGAGGAAAGAAAGGTGCAAAATTTTGCATTGCAAGATTTACCCCCCTCCCTCCCCAGACAACTTATTTTTTTCTTCAGGAAATATTTTATTGACCCTAGGAAAAATATAAATCCCATAATTCTCTCCTGTTTTGAAAAAGCCACCACTTAGTTTTTTAATAGAAAATAAAAAGACAAACATTAAAGCAATCTTCAGAGGAAAACTTGGAGCTAAAAGGATACAAAGAGAGCCCTTCACTTGCCAATCTATAAGCATAACAAAAAAATATAATAACAAGCAAGGGTAGAATGAAAAATGGTTTCCATTGTTATTGACAGCACATTACAAGACACTTGAAATTCAGAACTTAAGAGTCCTGTACCATTGCAGCAATGAGGACACTAAAAATATGTGGAGTAAAAAATGGTTGGGAAACCTTGGAGAATTTCTTTAAGATAGCCATTCCATTAGGCCACATATTATAAGCAATCCTTAAAATAATCAATATTACAATAAATTCTATTATAATAGTTAATTAAATGACAAAAACATTAAAATTAGTAAGCATTTGTCTCAGGCAACAATGCCCTTACATACTGCTGCTCACCTTTATAATGGATCATGAAAATAGGATGATAGGTTCCAAATTGCAATTATATAGAAAAAGGACAAGAAACCATGGCTTTGGTCAAAGCTTTTGCCTGAAACCAAGAATAATGGCATCATCCTTCTGTTTCAAAAGGGATAAACAAAACCAAATGAAACTTAAGACTGAGTTTAAAATGCATTTAATATATCTCAATGTGTATTTTAATTTTCATAAATGTACCATTTTCTCAGCAAAGGAAATGAGGAGTTCATGTCAGGGAATCTGGAATGGACTAATGAGTTCCTGAGTATTTAATAGGCATGTTTAGATAATGCTACTAAGTACAATAAATATCTATAGGAGGAAAATTATGGTGTTGAACCCACTGTGGAGGCCATGGAAAACACCATCTAAATGCTTAATATCCATCACAGAACATAACTGAAATCAGTATCGTGACATTATATAAATGCATTCTGCAGCCATATTTTGAATATTAACTGCAGGCTACAGTCATCCCACATCTAAGAGAGCATAAAAGAAACAGAAAATATAAAAGGAGGATGATCAGAAAATAAAAGAGGAGGATGATCGTAATAATCATGGAATGATGTCTCACTGATTCTCTTCCTAGAAGAACAAAGGAGTATGAAGGAAAGAAACAGGCAGGAGAGAAATTGAGTGTGCACTATCCCCTGCATGTGTGACTACCCACAGAACTCCTTTTTGCAGGATGTGGATGGGGCCAGAAGTGTAAATGCACTCAGAGAGGGATCAGATCAATCCAGAACCTTTATGACAAAAAGCTTCAAGACTGATCACTAGAAATCAGGACACATTACATTGCATTTGTTCTACTTTCCTTCACACTTTAACAAAGCATTTATATTAGCCAGCAGCAGATTACCAGTGTAACCAGCCTTTGGGCACGGTCAGCACAGTCATCCACATATCCCTCCCTTTTATGGATGGCTAGTAAGGCAGACTGAACAGTTACTGCAGCCACTTCCAGGACAATAGGGGGGA